>PVKY010000040.1:0-103190 GCA_004027775.1 Bradypus variegatus | reverse complement strand
ATAAAGGCCAGCTGGCTGCAGCTATAGCTTATTAACAATTTTAATGACACTTCTTAAATTTAGACTAATTATTAAGAATAGTTTTTAAGAAAGATGTAACTGGCGCGTTTTGAGAGTTTTCCATGGCTAAACAACAGCAAAAGAAATTATAAAGGCAAAACATAGGAGTAGGAGCTGTTTAAATGTGACTTTTTTTCCACACAAATGCAAATTATGCAAACTGCACAAAATTTAAAAGGAGAACTAGAAATTTGGGGTTATGATTAGTGGGGCTCAA
Organism: Bradypus variegatus; assembly: GCA_004027775.1. NCBI lineage: Eukaryota > Metazoa > Chordata > Mammalia > Pilosa > Bradypodidae > Bradypus > Bradypus variegatus. Next base: position 102,913 of record PVKY010000040.1, on the reverse strand, counting down.
ACCCACTGAGTTTGCATGCACTACCCTTGGATTAACTTAATTAGCCTTATTACACAACAGACTAATTGAAACAAAAGAAAGCAAAGTGAACACAATAAACAAAAAATTACGCACTTACCCAGCACAGGGAAAGTCTTAATTGTAAAGTTACCTTAACTCAGATGGTGTTTGGTGTTTGCAGCAGATGTTTCCACCTGAACTTTTAAGTCCTGGTGCTGTAGGAAGAATTTCTGGGTAGCTGATAAGCACAGAGCTGAGGGTCTAGCTATGAGACACGGATTAGGGCATTTGAAAACATGGCTTTAAATAAGTTAGGCTTGCTTGATCTGTCATTAAATAGAGAAATAAGTTTACTTTTTGTTAGGGGAGAGGGAAATCTTTAAGTCCTGCCCGGGAGAGGTGGGCTGGATTGGGAGACGGGGGGAGGGGCGCACGGGGGGAGGGGCACACAGGCGGCGAGCGGGCTGCCCGCGGGCGGGGTGAGGTGAGGGGAAGGGGTTGACGGCGAGGGGAGGGGAGTAGCGGGGTAGAGAGGAGTTACGCGGAGAGTGGTTCACAGGGTTAAAGAAGCAGAAGCTGCTTAAACACTTTTTTGGGCTAACTTTTGTAGAGAGGAAAGCTGAAGACTTAGAGGGATTTTTTGTGAAGGAGAAGGATTTCGTGGGAGAGGACACCGTGGCACAAGAATAGCCAGGACCAAACGGTTTAGAAAGTTTAAGATTAAAAGCTACAGACCACTTGTTATTGTGCCGAATAAAATTATTAAGTTCAGTGAGAATTTGTCAATTGAAAGTGCCATTTTTTGGCTAATGTTTTTGTTGTTCTAAAGGATATTGCAGCCAAATTGTATTGGTTTCAATTCCCCTTTTCATTGAAGTTTAAAAATCTGAGGGGGTAGATTTAGGAGGAAATTTAGTTTGAGCTATTGAAAACTGCCTGTATATTACCCATGATTATTTAAGAAATTTGACAGGCTTGTGATTTGTTAGGGAACTTTTGCTTGTCAGAGGCTTACGGAGATTGCCTGTGATAGATATTTACGGTTTCCTGCTTCTTTCGAGGCTTATGATTTCCCTGGACGAGGCTGACACGAATTGGGGCTACGCTCGTCAGAGGCTTACGGAGATCACCCGTGGGGAGACCCACGGTGCCCTTGCTCCCGTGAGACCCACACACGGCTCCCCAGCTCCTTTAGAGGCTTACAGAGGCCACCCAAAACGTTGCTCAAGTGAGACTAACAGCCCAGATCCATACAACCCAGTCACAACAGCAAAGCAGGCATCCCCGGTTTGTCGTTGGGAGTCAGGAAATGCGTGCAGTCTTTCGCCCAAGGCGTCCCCCAGGTTACTTTGACTGCTGCAATGGGGAAAGACACTCACGGAGTGTCAGAGAGTTTTGACTGAGTGCTCAGGTTTCCTAGGCTTACAAAGCTGGGTGCCACGTTAAAGTGGGATTAGGCGCCACCCTTAGGTGAGCCGGGATGTCCACAGGACATCAAACGAAACTCCCGAGGGGGGATCTGGGCAGAAAGACGTCACTTACCTACCTAGGGCCGAATTGGTTGTAGATGTTTGAGAGCCGTGAGGGTGAGCCGGCATCGCATCAAGGTGGTCTGAGTTGATGGACTCAGGCCGCTGAATGCATGGAAACCCGAACGGCTGTGTAGTTTGGGGAATGGAGTTGACTGGGAGGCTGCCCCGTTGCCCCCTAAGGGGCCGGAGACTCAAGCCTCAGTCAAACCTCCGTCCTTGGTCTTCAGCACCAAAAATATTAAGTCCAGAGTCGTTCAAGAATCCACAGAACACAGTGAGTCATGGTCTAGAGAGTTTAAGGTTTGTTAGAGGAAGAAAGCGGAAGAAAGCAGGTGGGAGCCATCAGGAAAGAAAGAGAGGAAAAAATGGCTCCCGCTCCTGCCTCCTTTTGGTGGGAAATGGAATGTAAAGAGCAGGACCAGACATGCTCACGTATGAGGCTGTTTCAGTGAACAGAGCTGGGAAAGTTTTGTTTTGCTTTGTTTCTAACACATTTCGAGTTCCTAGTGATACTTGAAATTCATATTCAGGATGACAGGGGGTTCGCCTGACAGCTTTACTCTTACTGTTGTTTAAATCTCCCTTTCCAACCATGTTAAATCTCCTTCTCAACAACACTTGGAATGATGAATTAGAACTACTCATTTGTTTGATTCACGACACCCACACAGTAGTCTCAGGGTAACGGTAACAATATTACCTCCCAAAATATGATTACTGAAATGAGTGTAAAGTGCATTGTTTTCCTCCCACTTCCTTTTGTCTTAGGAGATATCCCACTTGATTCAGTCATCTGGAACAGCTCCTGTTTGAGTGGTGACCACCAACCAGATGTGCATTTGGGTTCATTTGTTTCATTTCCATCTTGTTTTTAGGGCATATTTTAAAATTTTACTTTGTTTATAATTAAGAGAAGTGTTACCCAAAGTCAAATCATGCAACAAGGTATATTCAAAGAAGCTTAGCTTCACTCTTGTCCCTCTACCCTATTCTTTCCTCCCATAGTAACCCATTTTTGTTTGTTTGTTTTATGGTTTAGCCTTTCATTTGCTTTTTCTTTTATACAAGCAGATGAGTGTGTGTGTGTATTTAATGTGTATATATGTAAATTTGTGGAGGGGGTAAAATACACAACATAGAATTTACCATTTTGACCATTTTACAGTGCATGTTTCAGTGGCATTAAGTAATTCAATGTTGTACAACCATAATCAGTAATTCTTTTCAGAACATTTTCATCACCAGAACAGAAATGCCATACCCATTAAGCAGTCACTGCCCATTCTTCCTTCCCCCCAGCTCCGGCAACCATAAATTTCCTTTTCACCTCCTATCGGTGGAATCATACAATATGTGGCCTTTTGTTCTGACTTCTTTCAGTTAGCAGAACGTTTTTGAGATTCGCCCACATAGTTGCGTGTATCAGTACTCTATTCCTTTTGATGGCTGCATAATGTCCCATTGTGTGGATTTACGACATTTTATTTCTCCATCTATACTTGGATTGTTTCTACCTTTTGGTTGCGTGTCTAGTGCTACTGTGAGCATGCGTGTACAAGTTTTTGTCTGAACACCTGTTTTCAGTTATTTTGGGTATAAACCTAGAAGTGGATTTGCTGGATCAAATGGTCATTCTGTGTGGAACCTCTGAATTCCACAGTGGCTGCACCATTTTACTTTCCTGCCAGCAGGGATGAGGGTTCCAGTTTCTTCAAATCCTCTCTAACGCTTATTGTTTCCTGGATTTTTAACTTATTATGGCCATCCTCGGGGGTGTGAAGTGGTCCCTTACTGTGATTTCATCTGTGCCTCCCCAAGGGCCTAATGGTGTTGGCCCCTCTGCGTGTGCTTGTTGGCCCCTTCAGGGCTTTGGAGAAATGCTTATCACATCTTTTGCCCAATTTTAAATTGGGTTGTTTGTCTTTTTGTGGTTGAGTTGTAAGCATTCTTTATATTCTAGATACGAGACTTTTATCAGAGTTTACTTAGATTTTTATCCCAGTCTGTTTGATTATAAGTGATAGAATACTAAACTCACTTTTCTCTAACCCCATAGAAATATATAGAGATACCAGAATAATGTTGGTTTTTGCTAGTTAAATTTATTTTTTTTCTTTTAATAGGTAATTAAGCCCGTTTGCCACATGTATTTGGCCTCAAGGCCGTCGTTTTGCTTTGCTGGCTGTTGTGTGGGTCACGCCTTGCACCCTCGGGGCTATGCCATTTGCCCTCCGTGTGGCTGCTCAGAAGTTGATCCAGAAAATATTTTTCTTTCTCTTTTTGTCAAAGGTTTCTTTCCCTGCTGCTCAAAGGATTTTTTTCCCCTTTTCTTTAAAGTCCAGTAATTTGCCAGAATAAATTTTGGGATTTCTCTTTGGGGTTTGGAAGTTGATATTCTTAGGTACACTGTGTATTGTTTCATTGTGTAGTTTTCAAAAATTTTAAGGGACAGTCTCTTAAATATACTTTTAATATTAGTTCTGTATGCTTTGATTTTCTTCTCTGGGACTTTTATTATCCACGTAGTGGACTTTCTTTGCCTCTGTTCAGTATTTCAGTATTTTTCACTTTCTCCTATGTCCTTTTTATTCTCTTCATTTACTTTTTAAGAAGTTGTTCAGATAAAATTTATACCATTTAATTCACTCATTATGAGTGTATAATGCAGTCATTTTTAGTTAATTTAAGGAGTTATGTGGTCATCTTCACAGTTCAGTTTTATGTTTCCATCACCCCAGAAAGATCCCTTGTGCTTTTTGCGGTCAATCTACACTTCCACCCCGCAGCCCCAGAAAACCACTGATCTGCTTTTAATCTCTGCAGATTTGCCTTCTCTTGAAATGTAATAAAAATGAAATCCTCTGCTTGCAGTCTTCCGTGTCTGGCTTCTCTCACCCAGCATGACGCGTCTGAAGTTCATCGTGTTGTGGCCTGTACCAGTGTTTCATGCCTTGTCATGGCTGAGCAGCAGTCCATTGTTGGGCGGACCACGTTGTGTCTGTCTGGTCCTTGGCCAGTGGACACTGGGCTTTGGGAACAGAGCTTCTCAGCATTTGCAGGCCTGTCTCTGCGTGGACGTACGTGCTCGTTCCTCTTGGTGGAGTTGCCCTGTTGGATGGTAAGCTTATGTCTGCCTTTTTAAGAAACTGCCAAATGCTTTTCCTAAGTGGCTAGATCAGTGTATGTTTTTTCCAGCTATATACGAGGGTTCCGATTTCTCCATGTCCTTGCCGACATTTGTTATCATCAGTTGTTTTGATTAGAGCCAGCCTAGGGAGTGCTATATCATTGTGGTTTTAATTTTCATTTCCCTAAGGACTAACGATGTTGAGCATCTTTTCATGTGCTTCCTGGCCATTTCTGTATCTTCTTTGATGAGATGCGTATTTGAGTCTCTTGCCCACTTTTTTTTTTTAATTGTGCTTTTGTTTTGTTGAGTTGCAAGAATTCTTTATTTATTCTGGATACAAGTTCTTTATCAGATATTTGACTCTCAAATATTTTTTCCCAGTCTTTGTCTTGACTTTTGATTTTATTAATGATGCCTTTTAAAGCTCAAAACTTTGAATTTTGATGAAATTCAGTTTACGCTAAAGAAGAAGTCCATTCTTTGTAATATCCCTGTGTGAATTATCATACTTTTAATGATTTCTCATGTCAAGGGTCCACTTGCCTATGTAGTTTCTCACAAGGGCTGCGCATGGCTGGGAAAGCCTGTCAGACAGCTGGAGTGGATTTGTGCTGTGCACAGATATTCCTGGGTACTTGGTAGAATAATGCCTAAAACTCTAAACATCCTCACCTTCCCAGCTAAGAAGCATTGCTGTTGACTGTGTGCATCTAGGATCTTGTTTCTGTGGTTGACGATCCTGGGGTCTGTGGGCAGTTCCTCCAGGTCCCCCTGCCCTCTGGCTGCAGCAGTTTGGTGTGACCGTGGGCTGCTGGCTTTGCCTCCTAGCCCAGAGGTGTGGAGGGCTCATTTTCAGCACTGCCCCTCGCCAGGAGCCACTTCCCTGAGTGTAGCGTCAAGGTCAAGTGGACAGTGCCCCCCACTCCAGTTCCATAAAGGCTTCTGGGTAACATCTTCTCATTTGGCAATTGCAGGTGAAGGACTTAACTAAGTACCTGGATCCCAGTGGGCTCGGTGTGATCAGTTTCGAGGACTTCTTCAGAGGGATCACAGCCATCAGAAGCGGAGGTCAGTGCTCCCCCGTGCTTGTCTGGCCGTCTGGCCATCCTCTGTTCTGCCGCTTACCTGCCCCTCCCTAGGCCACCCCGTCTAACCACCCTCATGCCTCCAAGCTCCTTCTGCCAAGCAGCGCTTCTCTTCGCCTCTGCTGTCACTCACCTGCCACCCAGAACTGACGACTCAGCTACTGTCCCTAATGTTAGGAAGCTGCTGCCATTTTCACAAAGGTTTTGTCATGGAAAGTCCTGGAAGATTTTCACAGCGAACACCATATGTGGACACCATCTGTGTCCTACAGCCACCATTCTCCTATCTCTCCCCAGATCCACCTGTTTTTTTTTTTTGGTGGGGGTACATTTCAAATCAGAGTACTTCAGTGCACTTTACCCTAAGTGTTCTGGCATGCATGTTGCTAACTAGAGTGCAGGATTTGTTTGGTGTTTTTTTTTTTTTTAAATACAGATTTACTGCCAGCGAAGCGCGCTCTATGCCCTTGGTGATGCAGCTTTCCCTCCAGAACAGCTCCCTGTGCCCCTCCCGGGGACCCTCCCCTCCCTCCCACAGGCAGTCCCCAGGCTGGCTTCTGTCGCCACAGGTTGGGTCACAGAAATAGGATCCTCCTGTGCCAACTGGTGCCTGCCTCTTTTCCTCAGGAGTTGTTTGCAGGAGGTGTTCCTCCCAGGCTCCTTTCCGGGGCGCAGTGCCCACTGTGGATGGCCACATGGCCTTCACCCACTCCCCGGCCCAGGTGTGCCCGAGCTCCTCCCAGCTGTGGGCTTTAGGGGTAGAGCTTCTGAGAACACTTGAGTGTGAGTTTCTTCATGGATGTTCAGGTTCCTTCCTGGCGGCAGCACCTGGGTGCGGTGGCACCTGAGCGTGGCTCTGCCGGCCCCCCCCCACCCCCAGTGTGATCGCACAGAACCCTCTCTTCTTGTCCCCCCCCCGGGCGGTGCTGTGGGGCAAAGGCGGGTGGGAGGCACCAGCTCCCTGGCTCTTGCTCTCCTTCCTCCTCCTCTGGCCTCAGGGTGCAGCAGGTTCTGGGTGACCCGCGGGGCCGAGGGTGCTGTCGGGGAGTGGTCGGGCTCAGCCCGAGGTCGTCCTTGGTGGTTGTTGGTGGAGCTATCAGCCACTTCTCTGGTTCTGACCTGTGCCCCAGTCACCACCCATCACGTCAGGTTGGGACGGCGTTTCCTAAAGCGCCGAGCCCTCGGCTGCTCTGTGGAGTGCCTGGTGCCAGCCTCTGGCCATCTCCATTCGCTCTTCTGCCCTCTCAACCCATGCTCAGGGGCCCTGGCCCTGGGGTGCCTGCGGGGAGCAGGCGGCCTGGCCTTTGCCTGTCAGGGGCACGTCCTGGGGAGGGGGAGGCGCGAGGTACCTGTGCTCAGCACCACGGGGGCAATGCTTGGGCTGCGTGGCTGGCCCTGGAGAAGAGCCGTCTCTGTGGAGGGGCCGGGAGCACAGGTGGAGGCCGGGGGGCAAGGGTGGGAGCAGTGAGTGCGGCTGCGGGGGTGCGAGGAAGGGCGGGACCCAGGTGGCCTCCGTGTCAGAGCTGAGTGTCCGCAGGTCCAGGCGGGCGTGGCTGGGTCTCTTGGTCTAACTGGTGAGTTGTGATCCTTAGGTGATGTTTTGAGGGTATGCAACTAGGGAAGGCATTTACATCCTCACCCTGGGTGGTGTCTGGGATGGAGATGTGCGTGCAGGGCCTTGGGAGAGCCCAGGTCTCTGGGGGGTGCCTCCCCTGGGTCCTTGCAGGGCTGTGCCCAAGACCCCTGGAGCCCTGCTGTGTCCACCGGCAGCTTCTCTAGTTAACCTCTGGGAAATTCTAGCTATAGGCGCTTTTTTCCTCTTAGTTTTAAATATTTCTCTTTTCCATTATGATTTGTATTTTGACCCATCAATTATATAAAATTTTTCTTAATTTCTTAATGTAATTTTTAAATCTTGTTATTAATTTCAAACCCGATGTTGGTTGGAGAATGTAACCTTTATGCAGGGAGTTTCTGGTGTTCGTTAAGTTTGTTGTGGTCCGTTTCACGGTCAGCCTTTACCGGTACTTGAAAGGATGTTCACTTCCTAACTCGCAGGTTTGTGGGTTCACGTGTGCGTTAGCTCCAGACTTACTGGCTGTTTTTCAGATCCTCTGCAGCCTCGTGTTGGCCGCTTGCTTGCTCTCTCCTTGGTGTTTGTGGGACTCGGGGCCTCTGAAATCCCCCCATGGACGCGGCTGTGGGGCATGGAGCCAACTCAGCTCCAGGGGTGCTGCACGGCCCCGGCCCCCAGCTCGGGGTCAGGGCTCCTCCACAAGTGGCCACGTTCTGTCGTAACACAGCTCGCCAGCCACCGGCCTGCCTTGGAAGAGAGAAGGGCAGAGCATGAGAGCCTGTGCCAAGAAAGCTGGTTCTTTATCTGTCAGGCAGGAGGCGCTTGTTGCGTGCTGACCCTGTGGCTGTCTTGTGGGTTGCACACGTCTGGAAGTGACTTAGGCAGCGTCCCTGGTGATGGTCATCGGATGGTGAGGTTTGTGGGTTCTGGAGTCTGGTAGCTCCCCACACCTAATCTGTTTGTTTCTCTCTTCTGAGTGGTTGGCTATCACCAAGGAAAAGCCCTAATCAAAAAGATGTCTGCTTATTTGGGGGTGGATCCTAGGGAGAGTGTGGTGTGGGGAGAGCGGGACCGAGGAAGGCTGGCTGTGAAAGGGCCAGAAGCCCAGAGACCTCCCACAGGGACGAGGGCTCTGGAGCGGCAGGGCGGGGAGCACCCTCACTGCGATGGGAGGGACGGTCAGGGCAGAAGCCCGGGGACTGCACGGGGTGTGGGAAACCTGCCGTGGAGGGGAGGTAGGCAAAGGGGAAATTCAAGGCAACTGCTGATTTTGAAATGTTATTTTGTTCAGATAAATTGGCCAAGTTGCTCTTTTGTCTAAGATTATTGTAGAAAAGTTAAAAAATCGTTTAATTGTAGTAAAATTGACGGGGGTAGGGAGAGCTGCAGGATCATCTGAGGTGTGTGCTGAAGGGGGTGGGTCCGATCAGCGTCTCCCCTGAGGGCAGGGGCTGGTTTTGGGGTACAGGCCCCCAGACAGACCCGTGCAGATGTGCTGTAAACCCATCCACATGTAGGATGTAGGATTTTTAAAAATAAAGCCTTTTGTGTAAAAACAATTATATTCACTGTAAAAAAATTTCAGAAAATATAGCCAGACAAAAAGATGGTAAACCCCCCATTACCGCTTTGCTGTGGAGCCCTGTGCTCTTCTCGGCATGAATACGTGACTCTCCCCAGTAAAAACACTATCATAGCATAGACCGTCTCGTCACTTCTTGTTTTTGCTTGACACTGTTGAGACTAGACGATGTTTTACTGAATAAATCATGGATCCAGAATTTAAAAATTGATATTTGTGAACAGTTCAGCCGTGGAGACACGTAGCAACCAGCAGGGCGCACAGGCACGGACAGTGTGTGAGGACTGTGGGCACCTGGGGCCTTGGCTTCCCCGTGGCGCAGGCCCTGGCTGAGGACGGCGGCCTCTCACTGGCCTGGGGGCAGGAGGGGAGGGTGCGTGGGGCTGCTGGTCTAGCCCCACTCTGGTGTGGCCCCCCTCACCCACCCACTGCTCTCCTGGCGTGTCCCCCAAAATCAGTGCTGGCACATCGAGCGGGGGGCCACGGGGTTCTGCCCAGGGCCTGCCGGGCGGGCGCTGTGTGTGGAGGCTCAATGCCGAGTGCCAGTCAGGAGGGGGCTTGGTGAGGTGACTGCGTGGCCAGCTGGGCCTTGAGACCCAGCCCCTCTGGGGGCCGTGGAGCCGCTGCCCGGATGCCAAGGCTCTCGCCTAGCCTTGGGTTGAGGACCTGGGGCACAGCCTGAGAGCTTTCCCTGTGGAATGGCCAAGGCAAGCCATGGATGTATCCATGAGGCGGCCTCGTGGGGTTCCCGGCTTACGGGCGAGTCCTCAGCCAGTCATGCTCAGTGGCCGGGAGCCAGCTGGGGGGTCGAGCGCGTTTCTTACTCAGGTCGGGCGCCCGCGTGGACGTGGACATGGGTGCCGGGTGCTGCTGCCGCGGCCTCCTGGGCTGTGGTCTGTGATGAGGGGCTCGCCGTGGGGGCTGGCCCCCGGGACCCCACCTGTGTCCATGTGGCAGGGGCTTCCCCTCAGATGTCCTTCTGGAGACCAGAATCAAGATGGGACCCAGGTAAGTCTGAGGAGGTTCAATCAGATCAAGAAACCCTGGTACGGGCAGCAGCTTTCAGTGACGGTGAGCAAGGAAGCCGTTTCTCGGTGTGCTGAGGTTATGTCTTGCCTTTACAGTCTGGAAATATCAGCTGCTTTCTGCTTTCTAGTAATCTAAAAGCCAAGGATGAATATTTTCCAAAAGGTGTGAGTGAGGTTGATGGGAGGTAGGTTTGCAGCAGATGCGGCCGTGGGATTCCCTGCCTGCCAACCTGGGTGTTCCTCGCCGCCTTGCGGGTGCCCTCACCCTGAGCACTGGCCTCAGCACCACGTTCACGCTGGCTGCATAGGTGCTCTCTCTCCGTCCTCGTCCTCTGTGCTCCGTTCCCCCCGCTGCGCCTTTATTTCTGAAATCCCGTGGTCTCCCCTGTGTCACTGTGTTTGTTGGAAGGAGGTGGGAAGAGCACACGTTTGTCTCCAAGGGCAGAGGTGCAGCGAGGCTCGGGGGCTCCGCGGCGCTGCGCAGACAGTGCGTGCGAGTGGGCAGAGTGGTGGCAGGTGCCGGCAGGGTGAGCTGAGCCGGCCTTGGAGCCCCTTCGTCGGCACTCGGGGCCCGGAGTGTAGGCCGGCGGGCGTTAGTCCTGTTTGCATTCTTTATTCTCATATTTCTGCTTTAGTTTAATTAGAAACAAAAGTCTCCCACCCCAGTCCCAGAGTTCACATGGGTGTGCTCCCAGTGGCTTCTGCATCTTCACTCCCTCCCATGCCCCTTGACAGACAGCGACAGGAATGTTCCAGAGCAGAGCATCCCAGAGGACAAGGCCTGCTCTGTGCCTGGCTTCAGGTGGGCTGGGTGGCGGCAGGGGCTCCGGACACTGACCCCTGCTCCCGACACGAGCCCGGAGGGACCGTTGGCCAGTGCGGGGCTGTGCCAGCGCACAGAGAATGGGCCAGGGCTGGGCCTTCCTGGTAGTGTCCTTGGGGGGCTGTGGGAAGGAGGTGCTGATGGGGAACAGGGATTGGATGGGACGGGTGGCGTCTGCCGCTGGCCTAGCAGGGACACAGCTGAGAGTGGCAGGAGTGTGAAGTGTTCTCGGAGCCGGCCTTCTGCTTGGGTGAGACAGGCCACAGTGAGGAGGGCAGCACGGAGCTCTGGGGGGTCGGCCTTGGCAGCAGGGGCAGGGGCTTGGGCCGGCAGCGTGGGGGCTGTGGGCTCTGCACTTGTGCTTGTGATCCGCCATCATCTCCATCCCGCCACGAGAGAGAGTGGAAACAGCGTCGGAATGAAAGCAAGGAGACGGGTTTGAAATTGGGATCTTGCAGCATTTTGGAAGAAAGGAGAGTGAGAACCCCAGACTACATTTCAGACCAAGGCCAGGGCCACTGTAGGAGGCTGCTGTGTCTGCCAGACGCGCTCCACACTTGCTGGAACAGTGACCTAGTTTGAACGGAAGTGCAAAGAGATGTCACCGTGAGAGCCACAGGCTTCAGGAGAGGGCGTCGTCACAAATAGACCACCCCCCAGTCTGAAAGAGTGAGGTAAATTTACATTAAAAATTTCCACTTAATTGACAAGCGTTTAGTTTCTTACAGAGAAAATTGGTTTGAGTTATATTTAGTTTCCATCACGAATGCAGAGATGCTGGTTGTGTCCCCTCTTCCTCAAGGCCCGCCACCGGGGCATGTGCTGTCACCCAGGCCCAAGACAAGCTGTGTTTTGAGAACTTTGAATTCTGTGTTTCATTTTTTAGAAGGACAAGTGAAACTGTTAACATCCAGTGGTGGGAAAATAGGCCAGGGACTGTCTAGCCTTTTACAGAGTATCTCAACTGCACGGGGGCGATTAGTCCTGTACCTGTCTGCCCCAGAAACCAAAAGCCTCCATAATTTCTGTTCCCAGTACCTGCAGGGCAAAAAAGAAGAAAAGCAAAAAAACCCCACACGGAGTTGTGTTGCAGTTCCCTTGAATACAAGCCTTAACTCGCTCGCGTGTGACTCCGGGGGCCCTCTTGGTGACGGCGAGGGCCGGTTAGCGGCCAGCGCTGCCCCTGGTGTGCCCCTCGCCCCTCAGCAGCGCCCCTGCCATGCCCAATCCCTGCCACTCATTTATCCAGGCTCCCAAGGGAACAAGACAAAGCAGACCAGCAGCAAAACCACCCCAGTTCTTAAAGCCAAAGCTGCACAGGGGTGTGTGGCCCAAGGGTCTTACAGCCGCCAAGCAGTGTCAGATGGGCTGAGAGCCTCTTGTCCAACCCAACACACAAATGTTTGATCTCTTACAGTTGTCAGGAAAGCTTTGTTATTCCGTTTAAGTGGAGAGGAATCTTCACAGGCAGACAGACTTAGCACGTCCTGCCACCACGGATGGTGAGGGGCCGCTCAGCACACGTTTCCTGCCTTCCCAGCCACTGGTGCTGCCAGGGTGATTCCGGCCGCCGGCCTTTCTGACCCTGATGGGGGTCCATGACGGCAGAGGCGTGTTTTTTCTCCATGGGGGCTCAGATGTTCTCTGGGCCTCCTCTGGCCCAGGATAGCTGGTCAGCTGGAGAAGGCGAAGCACTTGGCTGGGGTGGGGGGGCTGTGCAAAGGCTCCGCTTTGCACGTAAGTGGTGATGTTCTTACGAGTAGCCGGTATATTTTAAATAAGTGATTGCTGTTGATGGTGGAGCAGTATCTGGAAGCATCAGAGCCCTGTGTCGCGGCTCTCCGGACTATACTTGGTGCCTGAGCTGGACCGAAGCAGCGTGGGGGCAAAACTTGCCTTACTGCAAGATAAGACACTTGTCATCGAAGGCCAGGTGACCCAGAGGAGGAGCATCGCTGCCCGTGACCCGCCTCTCCCCAAACGCCCTCCTTTTCAAATCAGCCCTGTTGTCACCTGACACTTTTTAAAAGCCCCAAAGCAGTTCTGCAGGGTTTGGTATCTTGCTATTTTTCTTTTGCGACACCACCCAGTTCTTAAGAAATAAAAATGAAATTGCCCTGCATGTGGGCCGCCTCCCTGTGCTGCTGGGGTTGCGCAGCCCCTCCTTCTCAGCTAGCTGGGCCCGGGTTTCTTGGGGCGTCTGGGCCAGCGTCTGTCTTGCCCCCCGCCCCCCGCCCCTGCCTGGGACGGTGCCGGGCCCGCTGCTGACGGCTGGCTCTCCTTCCCGCAGATTCCGAGGCGCTGGGTGACGCGCCGGCCTGTGACGAGGAGCCTCTGGCCGGCCCCGAGGAGCTCGACGACTTTGTCACCTATGAGGCAAGTCTCTTTCCCAAAGGGCTAAGAAGGGGCTTGACGTTTTACCTCGTCCTTTCATGCAGTAGAAATACTCTTTATTTTTATTTTTAGCTAAGAACACCTTCCAAGCCCCTGCTTACGATGGCCCCACGCCCCCAGGACCAGGGGCTGGGACTGAACCTGCCTTCTCTGGGGACGTGATTCCACACCCAGTAGAGTATTTCTTGAATTTTTAGATGTTATTTTTTCCACAATGAAAGAACATTGCTTTTTATGGTTTTCAGATGTCATTTTTTAAGGGAGTGGAACTAGGCATGGTGAAACTTGGAGAAAGATTGTTAATTTTTTAAAAAGGTCATACCTCACGTAGTCTTAAAACTTCTCCTAGGAATCTGAATGGAGACTATGTGTGTTACCTCAGATGTCACGTGCGATGCTCTGAGATAAGTAGCCTTTTATTGATTTTCTGCAAATGATTCGAGTTCAGAACCCATTTTTGCCGGGGATACTATAGTGTTCAAAAAACACATCGGTCCAAGGTGGTGTCCAGCTCTTCAGGGACTGTCTTCCTGCTGGGGATGCTCGACGGGCTTTAGGAGGGCCTGACATTTTCCCCGGGTGTCCTTTTGGTGTAGCTTCTGACAGAATTCCCAGGAGAAAGCCAGTGATGTGGCGAAGACTCACTGAGGGGTCCCACCGGGGAGGAGAGGACGTAAGAGCGACCCCCAATCCGGGGGGACAGGAGAAAGGACGAGGCGCCCCGTCCAGGAAGCTGGAAGGCCCTGGGGACGCACACACTCACCAGGACTTCTGGAAGAGATTGGAAAGCACAGGAAGAACCTGGCACGAACAGAACGTAGGGTGCTGCCACAGAAGAATTGTTTCCACTCTGTTTTTTCCTTTCCTTGCTCCTCCTTCCACTGAGCAAGTAAAAATCAAAAGCCACTCTCTTTTTAGACCCAAAGTTAGTTTGTTGAAAACACAGCAAAGATACTGACCTTTGCTTCCCTGGCCCTGGCCGGGCAGCAGGAGTCTGGTGGAGTGTGTCTAGAAGCAGTTAGACTTTGTCCAAGGCGCCCATGTGCCTTCGGGTGAAAACGCAGAAGCACAGGTTTTGCAGACAGCCCAGCAGATAGGAAGGCCAGGTCTTCGCCAGTTCAGAGAAGCCAGTGACGGAGCCCGGACAGCTGCCCCGTGGCGCTGCCACCGCGACGGGAAGGCGTCTCAGCAGCAAACCTCCCTCGGAGTCGGGCGGCCATCCTGCCGTCTGAGGGTAAGAAGAGCCAGGCTGTGGCAGGAAGCTGCATTCCCTGGGCCTGGTCTCCACTTCCCGCAGAGGAGAAAAGCACAGTGGCACGGATAGTCGGGGGCCACTGGGCAGGTCGCCACCTTGAGTTACTGCTGGCTCTGACACGGCAGCTCAGGTGACTTCTAACCACTGAATGTGACTTTGACACGCAGTGTAATTTTCTGAGCTGCCCTTGGTGTGAGTTCATCTTAAGATCTGTAATTTGTAAAGGTTTTAGAAGTTGTAGCATAGATTTGTGGGCTTCTGGGCAGAGCTAGGTTCTCTCTGGTGGCAAATACAAATTGGTAGAGGCATATCCGTGAGAGGTATTTTGGCCACTACGCTCTGAGCCAGTGTACAATGCTCTAAGGTTATTTTTTGCCTCTCTGCAAAGGCAGATGCTTGCCTTGTTTCCCTAGGAAACCACCTGGCTTGCTGACATTGCTACAGAGTGGCCGTTACCAACAGAAGCAAACCCACGGCCCGTGCTTCGAAGGCCCAGGAGCTCCAGCTGGCCCAGTGCCCCAGCCCAGCCCTGGGACCCCTCCGAGCCAACTCTTCTCTGGCCGCCTCCCTCGGGCAGTGTGGCCAGTTGAGCAGGCCCCCGCCACCCACGGCCCTGGGGCGCCTGTGAATGTGGGCGCCGGGGCCTCTGGGACCTCTGCCTGCTTATGGTTTGGGCAAAGTAAGGGGTAAATGCATAACAAAGCAGAAAACAGCATTCTTCTGGGTATGCTGCACGTACACTTTATTAACTCCCTAGTGGTGTGGGGAGGAGTGAGGTTTACTTTGAGAAACGAGGGATTGAAGGTGGGCCGGGTGGTGCTGCCCCCTTCATCGGGCTCAAAGATAAGGAAGTTGTTGAGAATGGAGCGTGTGGCAAGGCCACGGCCAGCCTCTGATCTGGGGGAATTGGGGTTTGCATAATGTTTTCCCTCCTTGTTTCTGTGCCTCTGGAGAGTTATTTTGGTCATGAACTGCTTTGTGTAAGATCTAAGGAGGGTTTAAGATGCAGGCACCCCAAGCCTTGAGCACAAGAGAAGGTTGCAAATTTTGATGTGAATTCCTGGTGTAGAGGAATAACCAGGCCTGAGTGCTGGCTGCCCCCTGTCCTTCTTCGGTGGGAGAAACACTCAGCTTGGTGTTGTGTGAGCTGAGCTTGGTGGAAAGAAAGAGTTGTTTTGTTCTTGTCAGTGCCTGAGCTGCCTGGCGGGGACATGGGCCAGATAAGCCAGGAGGACATCACACATCTGCCAAGAAGCAATGGATGGTTGTGTTTTAAAAAGCTGACCTCAGGGGGCAAGCGCTGGTGCTTGTAGGAAACCGTTCTCTGGAAGTCTTTGGGAGAACAGCCGCACCCTGACTGTTCCTCCTGTTGGGGAGGAGTGAGGTGCCGGGGCCTGAGCGGCTGCCCCAGGGAGGGCTCCGCGTGGCCGGCGCAACAGACCAGGGGCAGCACCAATGTTGTCGGTGATTGCACGCTTTAGAGGTCTGACGGGGGTCTTCCTGGCAACTGTTGGGTTACAGACGACATACTGATGTGCTGGGTGGCCCTTCGGTGGGCGGCTGCAGCAGCGTTCCCTCAGGTCATTTCCTCAGCTCTGCTGCGGATCTCGTGCCCTGCTCTCCACTGTGCCTTCCCCACTGCCCGGGCTCTGACGTGCAGGCCCCACCTGCTTACCTGGCCACTCCAGCCTTTCTGCGCAGCCGGGGCTGAGCCAGCCCTGTGCTGGCTCCCGCCCGGCCGGGCGTAGAGGTGGCGGTGCCTCGGAGGTCTTGCTTGAGGAGAAGGGAACAGCTCAGTGACAGTGAAGCAGACTAGAGCTGATGGCCTCTTAAAGCGACTTCCTGGTTTCAGACTTTGAATGGAGTGCTTTTGATGAATTGCTTATTTGCCTTAGATTCTGAGGAAGATCAGATTTTTACTTGGAAATGTATGTAGCATAATTGAACATGCCATTGGAATGGAGCATGTTCTGTGTCACTCTGTTTTATTCTCTGGCCTCATCAGCAAACAGCAGGGATTTTCCACTTTTGTTTAACACATTTGTCCCATAGGCCATCAGCAAACCGTGTTGTGGGTGCCGCTTGCTTTGAAGAGCTCCTGCTGGTGTTCTCTCCTGTAACTTGATAAATTTGTATCTTAGGAGAGGAGTGTTGCTAACCCCATTTTACAGATGCGTGGGGTGGGCCTGAAGTGGTTGAGTTGCGTATCCAGGGTAACGGCCGGTGGACTGAGCACTGGGCCCTGGGTCTCTCCGTGGCCACACAAGGCTTGCTCACCGCTGCCCAGTGGACGGTGTGGCCCTCTGGGTGACTCTCGCTTGGCTGCGGGCTGGCGGCTTTGTTGTGACAGCATGTCCACACCCTGCCCACACGTTAGGGTACCAGAGGTGGGGTACAGAGGGCTCTCTTTCCAGCCAAAACTGTAACTTTTCTGAAGCCTTCTTTGTTTGCAAATTGTTAGCCTCAGAATCTTTTTTTTTTTGTAAGTTAATTTTTTTTTAATTCAGTTTTATTCAAACACATGCACATAACATACAATCATCCATGGTATACAGTCAACCGTTCACAGTATGATCATCTAGTTATGCGTTCATCACCACAATCTATTTCTGAACATTTTCCCTACATCAGAAAGAATCAGAAGAAGAATAAAAAAATAAAAATGAAAAAAGAACACCCAAACCATCCCCCCATCCCATCCCATTTGTCATTTAGTTTTTATCCCTGTCTTTCTACTCATCCATCCATACACTAGATAAAGGGGGTGTGATCTGCAAGGTTTTCACAATCACACTATCACCCCTTGTAATCTACGTTATTATATAATCATCTTCAGGAGTCCAGACTGCTGGGTTGGAGTTCGGTAGTTTCAGGTATTTACTTCTAGCCATTGCAACACATTAAAACCTAAGAGGTGTTATCTGTATAGTGCCTAGGAATGTCCACCAGAGTGACCTCTCGACTCCATTTGAGCTCTCTCAGCCACCGACTCTATTTCGTCTCATTTTGCATCAGCCTCAGAATCTTTTGATCACCAAATGTTGGCTACTTTTCCTAACCTGCAATTGCATTTTAGTTAAAGTTAAGATTATAAATTGAAAATGGGCTGTTTACTGATTGTTCACTTTTACATTCATTTATACAACCCACGGATATTTATTGTGTTCTTTATGCCAGGCCCTGTGCAAGGTGCTGGGTGTATACGAGTAAAAACAGTAGATATTATTGAGAAAATAGATGCTTCAACAATCAGTACATGAAGAAATCTATATAATTTATAATGTAGTGTTCCAGTTTGCTAAAGGTGCCATCATACAAAATACCAGAGCGGGACTGGCTTTTATATAGGGGATTTATTAGGTTACAAATAACCCAAGTTCTAAGGCCATAAAAGTGTCCAAACTAAGGCATCAGCAAGAGGATACCTTCACTGAAGGAAGGCCAGTGGCATCTGGAACACCTCTCTCAGCTGGGAAGGCACGTGGCTGATGTCTGCTGGTCCTTTGCTCCCGGGTTCTGGTTTCAAAAAGGCTTTCTCCAAAATGTCTCTGGGAGAGAGAGCTGACAGACAGCTCTCTCTCAGCTCCTGTGCATCTTTGCTTGTTCTCCTACGGTGTTTCTAAGTGTCTGAGGGTCCTCTGTTAGCTTCTCCGGGGCAAACTCTGAGCTTCATCTCTTAGCTTAGCATCTCCAAATGTCTTTCTGTCTGCATCTCCAAGCATCTCCAAGCATCTGTGTCTGTGTTGGCTCTTAGCTTCTCTTAGGTAGTCCAGTGAACTACTCAAGACTCACCCTGAATAGGCAGGGTCCACACCTCCATGGAAATAATTTAATCAGAGGTTTCACCCACAGTTGAGTCACATCTCCATGGAAACACTCACTCAAAAGTTTCCACCTGAATTGAAAGACTAGTAAGTCTACCCCCAGAAAACTGAAATAAAGAACATGGCTTTTATGCAGGGGGCATAATAGATTTAAACCAGCATATGTAGTAAGTGTTTTGAAGTTAGACCAGGTTGAATTTCAAAACAATAGCTTGAATGTATGTAACAGATATGGATCATGACTTTTTAGTTTAGAAATGCACATGGCTATGCTGACCAGTGAGAACTCCTTGTAGAATTGGAAAAGCCAATCATCAAATTCATGTGGAACAGTAAGGGACCCTGGAAAAGCCAAATCAAATGTGAAAAAGAAGAACAAATTTGGAGGACTCACATTTCCAAATTTTAAAACTTATTAAAAAGTCACAGTAATCAAAACAGCGTGGGACTGGCACAAGGACAGACGTATAGACCAATGGAATCAAATTGAAAGCTCAAAATCAACCTTCACATCTATGGTCAATTGATGTTTGACAAGGCTGCAAAGTCCACTTATTATGAAAGGAACAGTCTCTTCAACAAATGGTGCTGGGAAAACTGGATGTCCACATGCAAAAGAATGAAGATGGATCCCTGTCTCACACCATATACAAGAATCAACTCAAAATGGATCAAAGGCGTAAATATTAATAACCAGAACTATGCAACTCCGAGAATAAAATGTAGGGAAGCATCTTGAGGCCCTTGTGTTAGGCAATGGTTTCTTAGATTTTGCACTCAAAGCATAAGCAACAGAACAAAAAATAGGTAAATGGGACTTTATCAAAATTTAAAACTTTTGCATCAAAGGATTTCATCATATAAGACAGTGTACAGAATGGGAGAAAATACTTGGAAACCATGTATCTGATAAGGGTTTAATATCCAGAGTATACATAGAAATCCTACAACTAACAACAAAAAGATAATCCAGTTAAAAAATGGGCAGAAGTCTTAAACAGACTTTTCTCCAAAGATATACAAATGACCAAAAAGCACATGAAAAAATGCTGAGCGTCATTAGCCATTAGGGAAATGCACATCAAAACCACGGTGAGCTGCCATTTCTCCCCCGGGTGCTGGAGAGGCTGTGGGGAAGTCAGAACCCTCGCACGCTGCTGGTGGGAACGTGAAATGCTGCAGCTGCAAGGATCAGTCTTCCTCAGGAAGGCAGGTGTAGAGTTGCCGCATGCCCTGGCAGTCCCTCTTCCGGACACGTACCACAAAGAATCGAAGGTGGGGACTTGACCAGATTCTCACACGCCAGTGTTCCCGGCAGCACTGTTCACGGTCTCCAAACGCTGCACGCAGCGCACGTGTCCATCCACAGATACGCAGATGAACAACATGTGGTCTCTGCACACAGTGGACGCTCCTTGGCCGTGAACGGACGTGAAGCGCTGCATGCGGCAGCGTGGGTGGGTCCTGAAGACCTTGTACTGAGGGAAATAAGCCAGGTGCAAAAGGTCAAACCTCGTATGATCCCACTGATATGAAATAATTAGAACGAGCAAATGCAGAGTTGGAAACCAGAATTCAGGTTACTGGTGGCTGGGATGCAGTAGGGAGCAGGGCGCCAGCCCTTCGTTAGTGCGGAGCTCCTGAGTGGGCGATGCCGGAGTCCCGGTGATGGTGGTATCGGCAGCACAGCATTGGGAGTGTAATTAGCACTTTTACACGGAAGTTCATATTTAAATTTTAGCTTGTATGTGTATTTTACTCGAGTAAAAACTAGCGCATACAACACAATAGTGAACCCTAACATAAATGATGACTGTCGTTAGTAGTGCAGTCAGGATAGTCTTTCATCAACCGTAACACACGCGCAGGGTGCTAATAACAGGGAAAACCGTGGGGGAGGTATGTGGGAACTCTGTACTTTCTGCATGATTTTTGTAAGCCTACAACTTCTCAAAAAAGAAATGCGTAATAAAAAAGTGCGTCTGCTCACCTTACTGAACGTTAGCTTCTCAGAGAGAAATGAGGGGCTGGAAGCCACGGAATGAGCTTGGCTCTGCTGGGACTCATCGTGTGATGTGGTGCTTGCATCTGCTTAAATATATTTATGTAACCTTAAAAATTATTCTAATCTTGTTTTCTTTTGTTGGGCAGGTATCAGTTTTTCATTTTTGAAAACACCTTGATCCTGTGTTGTGAGAGGTCTCTGCTTAGACCAGTGGCAGGACCTCCTCCTGGCTAGAGCTGCCCCCCTGCCAGGTCCCGGTGGCACTGGCCCAGGCGAGGCACGGGGGCTGACTCCCGGCCTCTCTCCTAGGCCGCCGAGGTGAGCGACAGCGCGTACATGGGCTCCGAGAGCACCTACAGCGAGTGCGAGACCTTCACAGACGAGGACACGAGCACCCTGGTGCACGCCGAGCTGCAGCATGAGGGCGACGCCGACAGCGCAGGGGGCTCGGCCGTGCCCTCCGAGTGCCTGGACGCTGCCGAGGAGCCTGAGCCTGGCGCGCTGCTGCTGCTCACGGGCAGGTCTGTGGTCGCGGCTGTGTGGCAGGGGCGCCCAGCGCACGGCCTGTTTTGGCCGGGGGCTTCCTGGGCCAGGTTCACGCTGGCTCGCCTCCCCTGCCCACTGGCCCCGAGAGCCCCCTCGCAGCGATGTCCTTCTTCTGCTGCCGGAGCTGGTTTTAAAAATGCACAGCTCTGCTGGCTGTAGACAGCACCCGTGGGTGAGAACCTGACCCCTCTCTCCCACGGACCAGGGCGCAGTGTCCTCTCCAGGGTCCGTCAGTCCCCACAGTGTCCTCAGGGCCTGTCTTTAGCACCAGCAGGGAGCGCTCTGTGGTTGGGGGATCGGGCCAGGGGGGCATTTAGACTTTGCCCTGGGATGCAGAAAGCTGTTGCTCTCAGCAGGCCTGGAAGTGTTTGTTTTGTTTTACTTATTTCGTTTCACTTTTGGTTTGACCCTCATAGAGTTTTTGTTTTTTACTTTTTAATTGAAGTATAACGTGCCTATAGGTAAGTGCGCACATCCCAGCAGCTTTCACTTAAGGGGTTGTGAGAGTCTCCTATATTCTTGGGCATAGTTGTCAATCGATTATTTTTATTACTAGAGTAATCCTTTCTGGTTGTGAGAGTCCCCTGTATTCTTGTGTAGAGTTGTGTAGTTTTATTATTAGAGTTAGCCTTTGTATGAATATGTGACAACTTTTTAACTCACTCCACTGTGATGGGCCTTTCGGTAGTTTGCAGATTTGGGTTTTGTGAGTGAGGCTGCCATGAGCATGTCCTGTCCTCTCGGGGCCTGCCGCGGGCCTCAGAGTGGGGTGGCGTGTGTTTGAGCTGGTAGTTCTGCCAGACAGTTCTCAGCGGGGGTGACCTGGGAGCATCCCCAGTGGTGTACAGCACCCCATGTCCCCCTCAGTGCCCAGCCCCACTTCCTTTTCCCTGCTGGTTTCCTGGGGGGGGCATGCGTGCTGTCGCAGTACATTCTACTTGCACTACCCAGATGACAAATGGGGTGCGGTGCCTTTCCTTCTGTTCTGATTGTTCCCAGTGTACTCCATGGGCTCCCCGAGTCATCCATGCCTGTGGATTCGTGTAGATTTTGGGAGAATGCGGGTGACGGGAAGACTGAGGGAAGAAAGTTGGGAAGGAGGAGGAGGAGGGTCAGGGAAGGAGGAGGGCCCCGTGAGACACACCTTCGGGCTCCTCTGGCGCCCGTGGACGTGGAGGCTGAAGTGAGGGCCCCTGCACTGTGGCCGGGTGAGCGGAGGAGGTGCTTGTGCTGCACCACCCGCGACTCTTCCCCGTGAGATGTTTGTCACTGGGTTAATGTCCCATTTAAAGGAATTTTTTTCCCACTTGTTTTCAAAGTAGTTAAGTGTTTGAGGGACCAAAGATGTTGAAAAGCGTATCCCTGACAAAGATGCTGGATAGTAATTGAATTTTACCCCTTTTCTATTTCTCTTGGGTTCTCAGTTCGGGATCTGTGTAGGAGAGCTCTGATTTCCACAAGTCCAGCTGTGCGGTCGGACACGATGTGTGTAGCTGTCATCAGTTCTCTGCCAGATAGGAGACCCCTGTCCTCTGGAGACCCCTGTCCCTTCAGAGACCCCTGTCCTTTGGAGACCCCTGTCCTTCGGAGACCCGTGTCCCTTCAGAGACCCCTGTCCTCTGGAGACCCCTGTCCCTTCAGAGACCCCTGTCCTCTGGAGACCCCTGTCCCTTCGGAGACCCCTGTCCTTTGGAGACCCCTGTCCCTTCGGAGACCCCTGTCCTTTGGAGACCCCTGTCCCTTCGGAGACCCCTGTCCCTTTGGAGACCTGTGTCCCTTCGGAGACCCGTGTCCCTTCAGAGACCCCTGTCCTTTGGAGACCCCTGTCCTCCGGAGAACCCTGTATTTCGGAGACTCCTGTGCTTCGGAGACACTTGAAGTATGGCTCATTGGAAGTGTAAGATTCACACCAGATCTTACAGGCTCACTAGGAAAAAAAGTGTTAACAATCTCAAGTTTTAGAATTATAATATTCTGGATATATCGGGTTAAGTCAAACATGTTAAAATCCACCCTGCCTGCCTCTCGCCCTCGTCCTAACGTACTCCCGCAGATTTCTGCCAGAGAGCCTGGCCCACGGCCTTGCTCAGGCTGTGCGGTGGGGCCCATGTCCTGTCTGTCTTCCCCCACAGGTCTCTCTCTCAGGGCCAGCCCGTCGTCACGGTGATCGGTGGTGAGGAGCATTTCGAGGACTACGGAGAGGGCAGTGAGGGGGAGCTGTCCCCGGAGACCCCGCCCCTCTGCAATGGCGGGGACGGCTGTGGCGTCTCTGCCTTTCTTTCCCCCAGGTAACACAGGCCCGGCACTCTGCCCACTTCCTTCCCTTGATCTTGGCGATTTCAGTTGTAGGGAGTGTCCCTTTTGAGGTCATAAAGTGGTAAGAGAAAACTTGCTTTATTTGATGTAACAGAATTAAGTAAATCACATTCAGAGTGTTTAAACTCATGCTTGATGAAGGCTGGCTGCAGTGCCTGCCACCCAGTGTGTTCCCAGATCACTCTGGGCCCGTTAGAGGCCTCAGCTGAGCCCCGGGGCCCTGAGCTGGCACCTGGAAACTGGGCGTCACAGGGTCCTCACTCACCGCCTGGACGGAGGCTTTAGCAACACCCTCAGTTTTTTGGATTGATTTTGTTGTAGTTATCTGACGTTCCAAAACTGTCTGAGAAGTTCTGACTTTGAGTAAATTGAACTGTAGCCTCGAAAGGGTGAGACGAGATGAGACATTCTCTCATGCAGGGCCGGTCATTCCCAGGTCAGCTCCCTCTCAGGGCTGTGAGGAAGTTCATAGGAGAGGGCAGAGTCCATTTTATTTTTGTTCAAAACAAGGGATTTTAAAATACGGTGTCTCCAGGCCTGGCAGCGTCTCCTCCATGCTCAGCTCAGCAGAGGGTGTGCCTGCTGACGATCGCTGCCTCCCCAGGTGAGCCCCGACCTGCCGGCTCGGTGTGTCCGCTACAGCCTCCTCTGCCCTTGCTCCCATTGCATGAAATTCTCCAGCTTTGACAACGGCAGAAATTAAGTGTCTTTAAACGAGTGGCCACGAGAGTCTTCCTTTCCGGGGGGTCTCCTCCAGGGCCCCCCCTGCCCTCCCCAAAGCGGCCCCCAGCCTCGGCGGGAGCAGGGCCCCTTCAGGTGCCTCTGGCCTCGCTGCCTCCTGTGTGCCGACGGTTGGCAGGTTCCCTCTGCAACCACACGTGCTGGAGGGTAATTTTGAAATAAAGGCTGAATGACTTGAAGTATTTCTAAAAACCTCTTCTCGTCTTGTTAGTTTGTCCCCATTTCTTGTCTAGTACGTTCACTGTTTCTGTTCCAAGAACAATCCCTGGGCTACCAGTGTCTTTCACTTTTAACCTTTCTTTAAATGAAACTTCCAAATTGGTTTCCCAAAGCTTTTGGGTCCTGATGCCCCAGGGGCAGTGCCTTCTCGCCCGGTGCCCCTGGAAGCAGGGAGTGGCAGCCGGCACCACCGGAACCAGGAATCTGAGCTAAAAAATTCTGAGCTTTTAACAGAGGTCTTTAAGGAGGCAAAATCAGTGGTGACTGGCCATGTTCTTTGATGTAGTGGCTTTCTTAGTGCCATTACTAAAGTAGTTCTAAAATAGCAAATGAGAAATCCACTTGGAGGTCTCCTTGGGCTTCATATTTGTGTTTTGGGCAAAGTAGAAATCAGTCTGTCTAGTCATCTGCCGTCCGGCTAGGGAGGTTTTTAAACTGATTTACCATGAACCTGTTGGGCCTCATCAGGCCTCCCTGTGCACCTGAGCAGGAGGGTAGGTGCCTGCAGGGGCTGCTGCGCTCACATAGGTGCAGCCCGGCTCCCAGGGGTTCATGGAGAGGTGGGTGGGCTCAGCAGTTTAAAGGTGAGGGCCGGAACCTTCCGCAGCCTGCTCTTGCTTGGCTCCTCTGCATCGTGCTGAGGCCTCATCGCCCCGGTGGGAGTCGCCGGTGACCTGACTGGACTTCACCCTCTCCTCACTGACCATCTCCTCTCTCCAGCTCCGACCAGCTTGCCGCCAGGCTGCGCAGCTTCCTCACCGAGGAGGCCCTTGAGTTTTACTGTAGCCAATGCCACAAACAAATCACCCGCCTCGAGGACCTCTCTGCTCGCCTGAACGATCTTGAAATGAATAGGTAACCGGCCTCGTGCTGCCTGCTCTTCGCCCGTGGGGGTGAGGGGGCTCTCGCTGTCCTCGGCACCTGCTGTGCTGCCCTGGCCAGCTGGCCCTGCTGTGAGCTGGCCGGGGAGACCGGGGCGGGCAGTGGGATCCCCCAGCCCCCCGCTGCATGTTGCCGTGTCAGCACTCCTGGCTCCGGGGTGCATGCTGTGGTCTCGTTACAAGGGGCGGAGGTGGTCTTCGGAGGGCCGTGTTGTCCTGCTTGTAGACGTCTGGTCTTAGAAAGAAGATGCTTGCTTCATTCCACTAAAAGATTTGGATTGTGAGTCCTGTGAGACAGCACTGAGAAACTTAAAATACAATTTGGTCTTTTAAAATGGATTCATAAAGAGCATTAGAGATGTTAGTTGACATAACGGTTTGTCTGTACTCAAGGAGGGCCCTTGCCTGACTTTATTTTGTAAGGCTGCCTTCGACTTGGTGACCAGAAGAAATCCCGCCCCGCTGCCTTGTTTCTGAGACAGCAGCCGGGGCCCCAGCATGCCTTGTGGCCCTGCCCTCTCTCCCTTCTCTGTCTTTTCTCCCTCTCCTGCTTCCAGGTCCCCACAGCCTTTCCTCTCCTGCATCCCCTGTGCAGAGCTCCCTAAGGAGACGCTTCCTTTTGCTGGCTCCTCACAGCCCCACAATCTTCAGACAGAGAAAACATTTTGGGTTGTTTGCAACTAGTAATGTCTCCACTGAGCACGTTGCTGATTTAGCTTCTGTTATGCTCCAGTCCCTGGGCTGCTGCTTTGGGGAGGGTCTGGATCACACCCTCCAGCAGCTGCAGAGGAGAAGAGGTGACCACAAAACCTCACCTGTGCAGGGTGGAAAGGCACAGCTCCTTGAAACATGCCGATGCATGCCGGAGGCTCTGTGGGAGAAGGGGCACTGGACTGCGGGGGTCACAGAAGGCGGCAGGAGAGTTAAGCATGTGGTGGAGTCTTTAGAAACCTGCTCACTGGTCTTGAGGACCCTGCCCCACTCTAGGAACCTCAGCCAAGAGCAGCTCACTCTTCATGGCAGCTCCGCACTGCAGACACCTGTGCCTGCATCTTCCTCCAGCCCTGGCTCCAGTGCGTTTGACGTTTTCCCAGTTAGCTCTCTTAATTTTTCTTTTAGCAGCTAGGTGCATGTTCCATGCAACATTGCAAAACCAAGGCCTCAAACAAATGCCCCGGTTCAGGGGAGAGGATAGGGTGGGGCCCTCCTCCCTCCTGGCAGGTGGAGGCTCCCGCGCACCCCTCGGGCTGGCAGGATGGAGAGAAACACAAGCTCGCCTTGATGGGGCCTTGTGTGTCTGCTGGTCCCCAAGATCCTCTGGCCTCTTGGGGGAAGCCGGTTCTCTCCTGTGTGTGCCTAGCTGGCCCCATGTGGACTTGACAGCCGCAGTCGGGCAGGCATGAGGTCGGGGTCTCTGTGAGCGTCAGCATGTGGCATGGGTTCCGTCTCCCTCTTGGAAGAGTGTGACCTGGAAGTGGCCGCCCCACACCTCGAGCACCTGCCCCAAGACAGCCGTGCTCACCTCTACCAGGCTCCGGGGGGCTGAGAACAGCCCGTCAGGGGTGCTCCTGTCCAGGCCCTGCCGCCCCCTCCCCGAGACTCTATCACGGGGGTGACACGTTGTTGGGGTCACTATCATGAGGACACATGGCTGCCAGTCAGAAACTCCCCCAAGGTGCCCACGGAGATCTGAATCTTCCCTATTGACTGCTGTGGAATTGCCTCAAAATAAACTTATTTGGTTATAGTTTATGGGTAATAAAAGGTAATTTAGTCCAAACCATATCCTGGAAGCTTTGACGTCAGATATAACAACATCTACCCAGTGAAGCTCAGAACACGCCTGCAGCTATGGTGTTTTCCAGGTATCTGGGAGCCTCGGTAAAAATGGTTCTTTTTGTAGAAATTGAGAAGTCTGTTTTCCTTGGAGCTACAGTTTCAGATGATAAACCTGCCCTGGAGTTTTTATTTTCTTGGAGCCTTGGCGATTCTAGCATGAAATGAGATTTGTATTAAAATGCATGGTATCAGTCAGGGCTTGGTCAGAGAAGGGTGGCTCCCGGGTTTATCGCACAGCATCTCCCGTCACCCGCCGTGGCGAGACTGGCACGGGGGGCGAGAAAGTGCTGCCGAGAAGCGGACCCTGGAGCACCGGGAGCAGCAGTCACAAGAGCAGCCACGGCCGGCGGCAAGAGCACCCCAGATGGTGCTGAGGACCAGCCTCCTGGGTGCAGGGCAGCCGCTATGTGCTCCCTGGAACCTGCCGGAAAACCCCCCGCGGATGGAGCCGGGCACTTGAGAGCCGGCCGGGGCAGCCCACGTGCCTCCAGAACCAGGAGCAAAGCCCACCCCAGCAGCGTCCCTCCAGGCACCCCCGACAGCTCAGCCTTGCAGGGAAAGCGCAGAAGGGCCCGGAGGGCGAGCGGCCACAGGGGGATGTGAGTCGGCACCCAGCACAGCACGCATTTTCCCAAATAGATTTTTCTGCTCCATTCTTTTTTTTTTTTAATCATATTTTTTACTGTAGACTATAACATATATTCATAAAAGTGCAATTTAACAAGTAGAGGGCAAATTTCAAGGAATATTATAGGTTACAATTCCACAGTTTTTTTCCTTATTATGAAATATATATACAAAAAGTTACTATCTCCCAAAATATGATTTAACTAGTAGATACATAGGAAATTTTCAATGTTGTTAAGAGTTACACTACCATAGTTTCAGTCATTTCCTTATTGTGAAGTCTAACATAGATACAAAAAGGTATGGCTTTCAAATGACAATTTAACAAGGAGCTATAGAACACATTTCAAAGGACTCTGTGGGTTACAGCTCCACCATTTCAGTTTTTTTCTTCTAACTATTATTTTAATGCCCTGGCAACTAAGGAAAAGAAAATTATGTAAAGATTCAGTGTTCACAATCCTTTGTTAAATCCCATCTTGTCTGCTGTTACCCCTTCCTCTGGTTGAATCACTTTCCTGATCTTCAGGGATGTCTAGGCAGTGACCCCCCCTAACCTGTTCATGTTGAAAAGGGGCGTCCACTTTATGGGAAAGGGGACACATCTGGTTGCTGTTCTTGAAGAGGCTGTTGCCTCTGGGTTTTGGGACTTAGCTGGCATAGAGGCTCTCTGAAGGATTTAAGTTTCTGACGAATAAATATTAGTGAGTGGAACTTGAATGGAGTATGGTGTTCATATTAACTATAGTCCCTAGTACGCAATGGATAGATTTTTCCCATGTACCCTCCTGTTGTCAATCCAGTCTTTTTTTTATGCAGTTTTATTGAGATAGATTCACAAACCATATAATCCATCCAAAGAATACAGTCAATGGCTCACATATACTTGTGCATTCATCACCACAATCAGTTTTAGAACATTTTAATTCTCCAAAAAGTAAATAATCAAGATGGAAATTTAAAAAGAACACTGAAAACGTCTGATACCCCTTACCCCCTTTATTTATTTATGTATTTTTGTGGCTATTTTTCTACTCATCTGTCCATACACTGGATCCAGGGAGTGTCAGTCTCAGGGCTTCACAGTCGCACGGTCACACCATGTAAGCTACACAGTTACACAGTCATCACCAAGAATCAGGCTACTGCATCCCAGTTCACCAGTTTCAGGTATCTCCTAGCTATTCTGATACACTCGAAACTGAAAAGGGGTGTTTATATAATGCATAAGAATAACCTCCAGAGTGACCTTTCGACTTCATTTGAGACCTCTCAGCCACTGAGACTATTTGGTTTCGTTTCCCTTCACCCTGTTGGTTAAGGTTTTCTCAGTCTGGTCTGTTCACAAAGGACAATCATAGATGTGTTTGAGATGAATAAGCTGAAGAGGGAGGTGGCCCATGTGGCTGCCATGAGTTCAAGGAACGTGACCGTCACTCAGGGAGACAAGGTATCCTTCTCCTGATTGAGGTTAATAGTTTAGAAGTTAAATTGGGAAATAAAATTGTGGACTCCAGAAGTGAAGATAAGGTAAGTAAGGCCCTGTTGACCACTGCCAGTGGTTACCTTAGAAGGTGACGTGTAATTGACTGTATTCACTGCCCTGAAGTGGCAACAGGGCAACTGTCCCGGTGGGTCCTTGGAGTGTGGCGCATCAGTGCCTGCGTTAAAACCGATGACACAGCGATCCAGCTGGAAACAGGCCCGAGTCCCTCTTCCTGTGAGCGGCCCCAGCACGGCCGAGCGTCTGGGGGTGGCCGTCCTCACAGGCATTTGGGGCACAGCCCCGGTGGTGGGGTGACCTCGACTGTGGTCTGCTGTGGCGACGCTGTGATTGCACCGTGTCCTGGGAAGTCTTGCCCCAGGGGCTTTTCTCCGCGTGGTGCTCGCTTGGGGGGAGGTCTCACGTGTCCGCGCCCGGGTCAAGGACACGGCCCGTCCCGCATCAGCCTGGACTTCCTGTTTCCTTGCTCTTCACTGTCTGTTCTCTGACATGATTTTCCGGTTTGTTTTTATTTCTGCACAGTCCGACAAAGCGGCTTTCCAGCAGGAAGGTGGCAAGGTAGGCAAATACTTCATTATTTATTGAAAAATATTCTTCCAAAACGTGTGGTTAATATGGTTCTTAACATGTTTTTTAAAAAATATTTTAAGACAACTTTTAAACATTATTTTTCATGGTCATGGTCGAAAATAATTTAAGGGGCTTGGTTGTAAAAAGTCTTTCTGAGGGTTGTGGACCTCACCTGGATTTGTGACGAGCAGTTTATGTTGGAAGCTTCCGCTGCTCCCAGGGTCTGTTCCAGCCGAGCCCTGACGCACCTGCCAAGCTGCCCACGTCAAGCCCAGCTCTGCTCTGCCCTCCCCCCAGCAGTTCTCTCGGCACCCCAGGGGTGATCTTTCAGAAGGGCAAGGGATGTGTGCCCACCTCCGAGTTTCTAAATAACAGGCTGTGTGGTCATTTGTTTATTTTTCAGTCTTAGATATTACCTGTTGGCTTCCTACTGTGATAGATGCCAACACACGCTTCTCCTCTCCCAGCCAGTATAGATAAATGATGGTTTTGGTTGTTCAGGGTTTACGTGTTATAAGAGGCCAGTGTTGTTCACAGGAAGCCATGTCTACCGTTATTGCCTTTGCTTCCTAAGACAAATCATTGCTTCTTCTGGAATGAATAATTGCCGTCATGGGCTCGTTTGCGCCATCGTCTTCGTTGTCCAGTCCCCTGTGGAGCCACAGCCTCCTCTCCGCTGTCGTCGGAGCACCCTTGGCAGGGCCTTGCTTGGCTCGGGCCCTGGAGTCTCCTCCCTGGGTCTCGTGGATTCCGTGTGTTTGCTTCAGGGCTGGCTCCAGCACCCTGAACCCTGTCTTCTTCCTTGTTTTCTGTCTCCATTTTTTTTGCAACATGTCTTCTGGTAGCTTCTTGAGAAAAGAGATACATGGGAGATGTATTTTGAGACCTTGCTTGTCTGAAATGCTGCAGTTTTGCTCTTGCACATTGGCTTGGCATAGAATTCTAGACTGGATATGCTCTCCCGTTAGACTTTCTTACGCCAGTGCTCACTGTCTTCTCCAGCTGCGCCTAAGAGGCTTGGTGCTACTGAGTTTGTCCCTTTGTGAATGATTTTCCCCTGGAAGCTTTTAGGATGTTTGCTTACCCCTGGAGTTCAGAAATCTTTTATGATGAGTCTTTTGAGTCCTTTTTTTCTTTTTTTTCCATTCATTATTCCTGGCAAAATGAAATATGTGCCTTTTCACCCTGGGAACTCATGTCCATTAGTTCTGGGAAACTTTCCTGGCTGTCCCCTTGCTGGTGTCCTCCCTTCCATTCCACTCTTCCTGGAACTCCGCCTTGTGGTCAGCCGCTGGGGGCCCAGGGTGGGTCGGTACGGGCTCTGCCGCCTGCCCCTCTGCTGCTCTGCCTTGCGCTCTCCGTCCTGCTTCCCAGACCCCCGTGGAGATGTTGGCAGCCCTCCCCACCAGTCACTTTTGCCTGTGTGCCCCTTGTTTTGTGTGGGCTGCTTTGGGCCCCATCCTTGTTTGAAATTTTCCTCAGATGTCCGGCCAGGCTGCTGGTTTGTGTCAAGAGTGGGGAGCCTCGAGCGGGGAGCCTGGCTGCCAGGCCCGCCCTATAGTTTGTTCCCTGCAGTTCCTTTGCCCCTGTGCACCCATGTGTTTCGGTCGGGCCACATCAGCCCGGGTCCCCAGAGCCCCCTCGAGGGCGTGGGGCTCAGATGCTCCTCACGTGGCGCCGTCCACCCCCACGTCAGGTCCTGGACCTTTCCTCACGCCTCTGCTTGAGGATGGAGCCTTTTTTCCTGTTCTGTCATGTTAAGGGGGGCTGCTGAGGACACAGACTTGAATGTCATCTGTGCACCGGCTTGCTTGCTCCCGCCCTTAGAAAAGCACCACGCTCAAGCATCGGTGAACTCCAAGCCATGCTTTCTGGCAGTTTTAGTGCGAGGGAGATCCCCGTTCGCTGCTGCCCTTCATCCCTCTCTTCATGCTGACGAAGGGCCTTGTCTGCATCGGGCTGTTTTCCCTCTTCCGCAGGCACCTGCACCAGTCGGGGGCCCTGAGCATGGAGGCCCTGGAGGGCCCGCCGCGGGACCCCACAGATGGGGTGGAGGAGGACATTGCTGGCAAGGTGGTCCTGGGCAGGAGGGTGGGGCAAGGGCCACATGTCGGGGGCACTCGGTGGGGGCTGCAGAAGCAGCAGCCGCTCCTGGGGCATCTCAGTGGTAGGATCGTGGGGTAAGGAGGGGAGCAGAGCTGAGCAGGTAGCGCCATCACATTTTGTGCCAGTTTCACACATGGTCGAGTCCAGGGAAGGCATGTTGATCCACCCACGCTCCCGACCCTCTCAGACTTGGTCCATGGGGGCCCTTGGGGGCGGGGCGTGTGCAGGCGCCAGGGGACCATGTCCTGCAGTCACGGGGGGAGCAGGGCAGGTGGCTTCCTGAGCCTGTAGGTGCTGGGTGAGCCTTGTGGGACAGCAGAGCAGGGAGCAGGAAGGGCGGCTGCGTGGGCAAACCTCTGGCTCCCAAGGCTGAGCCCTTCCTCTGCCCCCTCAGGCCTCCGCATACCTGTGTAGGTGTCCGTGTCGCAGCTAGTCAGTGAGCCCCCACAGGAGGGAGGGCCCAAGACCCTGGGCCGAGCTGTCCCTCACATCCCTGGGCACTCGGATGGCCTCCTTGGCTGTGTCTGGCACTGCTCCCCCTGCCAGAAAGAAAGCTGCACAGGCCCCAGCCCCAGGACCCTGAGCACACAGGGAGCCTCCGAATCTTGCCTGTAAACACACAGGGACAGTTTCTAAGGACCAGTTGGGTCCAGTCCAGCCTCATGTGTTTCAGATTCTTTGCAAGGAAAACACTGATGTGGGCTCCTAAGCGGCTCACTTGGCAGCCACGGGCTCTTTTGGCTTTCTCCGCTCATGGCTGAAGCTCGTGTCTCGTTAACCAAGGTTATCTTCCTGGAGAAGCGGGTGTCGGAGCTGGAGAAGGACACCGCGGCCAGCGGGGAGCAGCATAGCCGGCTGAGGCAGGAGAACCTCCAGCTCGTGCACAGGTGAGCGTGGCACACCCGCCCCTCTGAAGGCCGGGGAGTGGGGCTGTCAGCCAGGAGGGTGCCGTGGCTCCCCCAGTGCACTGTGTGTGACCACCCAGAGGGTGCCTCCCCCTCCCGTCCTTATCGAGAGGGGGTCTGGGTGAGCCCACCAGGTCCCCCCTGCACCGAGGGTGAACTCGTCAGTCCTGCATCCGTGTCGTGTGCCGTCCTCAGCCCTGTGCCCACTCCATCCACGCGGGTTCTGCCCCCAGGGCCGTCCACCTGTTTCCCGTAACCACACGCTTACACTGCCGTTCCCTGCCATTTCCGCATCCGCGTGCCACCTGCCCTGTGTGGGCTGATGCTGCCGCAGCCGTTTCCCCGGGCTCCATGTCCACCAACCAGAGGAGCCCCTGAGGCTTTTCTTCCAGGTTTGACCTGACTTATGGGCCCCGCCTTCCCTTCCTTTTTTTATTAATGCATTTTTATTGAGAATTATTCACATATCATACAGTCATCCAAAGTGTACCGTCAGTTGTTCAGTTTCATCACATAGTTGTTCATTCATCACAATTTTTTATCATTTTCATTACTCCAAGAAATAAAAATGAAAATAAGAATAAAAACAAAAGTATGAAAGAACACTCAAAACATTTCATACTCCTTTTTCCCCTCTCTTATTCATTTACTTTTTGTCCCCATTTTTCTACTCATCTGTCCGTACACTGGATACAGGGAGTGTGAGCCACAGGGTTTTCACAATCACACGGTCACCCCGTGTAAGCTACATGGTTACACAGTCGTCTTAAAGAGTCAAGGCTTCTGGGTTGCAGTTCAACAGTTTCAGGTATTTCTTTCTAGCTATTCTAATACACTAAAACCTAAAAAGGGGTATCTATAAAATGCATATGAATACCCTCCAGAGTGACCTTGCACTCCATTTGAAATCTCTCAGCCACTGAAACTTTGTTTCATTTCGCTTCCCCGTCTTGGTCAGGAAGTCTTTCTCAATCCCACAATGCCAGGTCCAGGCTCATCCCCAGGAGTCATGCGTTGTCAGGGAGATTTACACCCCTGGGAGTCAGATCCCACATAGCGGGGAGGGCAGTGAGTTCACCTGCAGAGTGGGCTTAGCTAGAGAGAGAGGGGCCACATCTGAGCAACAAAGAGGTTCTCTGGGGGAGACTCTTAGGCACCATTCTAAGTAGGCTTAGCCTTTCCTTTGCAGTAACGAACTTCATAAAGGCGAGCCCCCCAGTGAAGGGCTCAGCCTACTAAGCTGGTAGTCCCCAAATCTTGTGAGAAGATCAAGAATTCCCCAGGTAGGGAAGGTTAATATTTCCAGTTTCCCCCCAGGCCTTCAAGGGGGCTTTGCAAATACATTTTTATTTTCTGCCCAGATTACTCTGAGATGTTTCGAGGCTTCATCCTAATCTGTACAAACCAACCAAATCTCACCCGCTACTAAAGTTTCCATGTAATTACGGTGTTTGAATAAACTGACCATGTGAGTTAAATTGTGTAGTTTGCTACAGAAAATATAGATTTTCCACCAAATAAACATCAGTTCTTTTGGTCTCATATAGAAGTTAAAGTTTTAAAACCCAGTCAACATCATCCTTTTCCCTTTAGTCTGGTTTACCTTAGTCCTGACCAAGTCCATTTTGTTCGTATCTCTAATTGAAGTCTGATCTCTTTTTCCAGACTCCTTAACATTTGCTCTATGGGGTAATGGTGATATTCATAGCTGCCGAACCCTGGCTCTGAGTCTCAGGTGTCAAACAGAAACCCAAAGTTACAGGGACCAACCAGGTTATACACAAACAGCTCAGCCTCTCAGAATTTAGAAACAACCATTACAACTCAGGAATAGATGTGACTGCTGTAAGAGCTTACAATCTAGGAACCCTTACAGCCTTCCCCTGATAACCTGTGTTCTCAGACTCCATTCTCAGAGTTTGCACATTATAGTCAGTCAATATTTGCAAGGTGTTACAATGTTTGGCTTTTCGATTCTGGCTCATTTCACTAAACATACTGTCCTCAAGGTCCATACAGCTAGTTGCATACTCAAAACTTCATCCCTTCTTGCCACTGCTCAGTATTGCATTGAATGTGTACACCACAGTTCACCATTCCGTTTATTGGACAATGTACCCTTAGGCCACCTCTGTCTGTTGTGAATTGTGAATATGGCTGTTATAAGACACCAGCGTGCGATGTCCACTCATGTCCCTGCTCTTGGTTCTTCCAGTTCCTTTCCTTTTTTGGTTACTCTTCCCTGATGGTTGCCTGGAAAAGAGCACAAAGGAGATAAATTCTTTGACATCTTGTATGTCTGAAAATGTTTTTACTCTACCCCCCACTCCCCGCCTGGTTGGTGGTTTCTCTGGGCACAGAGCCGTCAGTTGGAAGCCGGGCTCCCCGGGGGTTTGGAGACACGGCCCTGGTGCTGCCTGGCCCAGGTGCTATGTCCGGGGCCTGCCGCTCACCTCGGGCACTTGGGGGCTCCTTAGTCACTTTCTGGTTGTCACTCGGTTTTCAGCCTTGAAGTCTGAACATACGTCCTTCAGTTTCAGGAAGGTTTCTAGAATTATTTCTCTGCATGTTTTTCGGTTTCTTGTGTGCCTGAACTTCTTTAAATCAAATATTAGGCCTTCTGAACCGTTCTTCTTCTTTTCTTTCCTTTCTTATTTTCTGACTTTGTCTTTTTGGTTCACTTTTCTTCTTCAACTCTTCTACTGAACTTTATTCTTCTCGTATTTTTTATTTCCAAGAATTTCTTTTTGTTATGTTTCTTCTCCAACATTCCACTCTTAGCTTTCTGAGGATATTACTTACAGGGCTCTTTCCCCTGCTGTTTCCTGCATGATGTGTTTCCTTTGAGGTCTTTTGTTTGTGTGCTTGCTTGCTTTGGCCACTTTGTGTTAAAAGCTTGCCTCGGATTCTGGGGTTCCTTGGCCACTCCAAAGCGTGAGCGCTAAAAACCAGACAAGCAGCTCTCCGTGGGCATCTAGGGCTGGGGAGGGGCTTCCCTGTGCTCTGGGGCCTGTGGGTCTGTGGGCTGCTGAGGGGACCATTTCCCGAGTCCCCCAGCTCTCGGGGTGCCGTCGGCTCCGCTGTGGGGCGCTGGGCGGGGCAGGACTAGCCCAAGGCTCTCGAGCGCCTGCGTGTCTGCCCCTGGAGATTGCTGGGAACTGGGTTGCGCTTCTCTTAGAACCAGGACTTGTTCTTCAGGAGGTCTGGGACTGCCGTAGTTAGCTGTCCCGTCCCTTGCATTGGAGAGATGGTCCTGCATGAGCCATGGGCGATGCCCCGGGGCATCTCCTCTTCTGTGGGCAGCAGCTGGGTTGTAGGGGGCTGGATGGGCCAGGTCTGCCCTGTGACCTTATCTGAGGATCTGGAGCTCTGGGCACGCTTGGTGTAGCAGAGCAGGGACTGTGGGCTGTGGGCACCTCCCTGCACTGCTGGTGCCATGCCTGGAGCTGGGGTGCCAGCTGTGATCCGGGCCCTGAGATGGGCCCATGTCCCCTGCTCTGCAGAGCCAACGCGCTGGAGGAGCAGCTGAAGGAGCAGGAGCTGAGAGCCAGCACCAGGGTGCTGGAGGAGGCCCGGAGGCAGAGGGAGCTCCTGTGCAAGGTGGAGCGGGAGAGGAGCATCGAGGTGGAGAACCTGCAGGCCAGGTAGGGGGCCCATCTCGCCCGTGAGGAAAGGCAGAGGACCCAGGAAAACACAACAGCCAGGGGAAAGTTTAATTTCAGAAAAAGTGGAAAAGCCTCCTGAAGCCACCAAGGACCAAATGCAGAGGCACCAGCCTCCCGCATTCTCTCGCTGACGTCATCCCTGTTGGAATAACTATCTTGTTTTAAGGGAAACTTGACAAAATTATTTTTCTGCTTGTCTAGAGATGTAAACCTTGGATTAGAAAGAAAAGTAAAAAAAGAAGATTGACACTACCCTGTATCAGAATATCTCAAAGGTACAGAGGTTGGAGCGGCAGGGCCGTCCTGGGGGCCAGCTCTCTGCCTGGGGCTCGTGGGGCCACTCGGTGCCACGGGTCCTGGCACCACCATGAGCGCAAGATTTATGGCCGCGGCCGGGAGGTGGAGGGCCCTGGTGGCTCCTGCAGGAAGGCCCTTTTGTATGTCGTATTTTTAACTGAGCCTCTGTTTTCATAATTCCAAGGACAGTATTTAAAAATATTCTTGAAAGAACATTACAGGTTCTTTGGCTTGTGTTCCTTTCCAGCTCCTAAGGCTACAAAGATACATCTTATGACTTTATGTGAGACGAGGCGTTTTCATAGGTGGCCCTGAGAGGGGCAGGAGGGGCTGCTGCTGAGGACTCTGCCCAGTGTCGGCTGCCTGGTGCTGGGGCCACAGCTGCCACCCAGGAGGGGCACTGCCTCCTCGTCTGCAGAGCTGCAGGCGCTGCCCCCAGGCGCCCGGGCTGCCAGCGGCACCACGTCCTCTCCTGGGCCTCGGTGTGGTGCTGAACTGTGGCATTGCTTGTCCAGTAGCTGCCTCCTCTGGCTCTGCCACCTCCCTGGTCCACCGGGGACCACAGAGGTGGGGCCCGGGGTACAGGACAGTCACGTGCTGCCTTCCATACCTCAGCCCAGGCCGGCCCAAGCGGCTCAGCAGGGGGAAGCAGAAGGGCTGTGGAGACCCCTGACAGCCACAACCCCAGAGCAGGACAGTGGCCTGGAGGGGTGTGAGGCCCACAGGGTCTCAGGAGACCCTCACAGAGCCAGGTGGGCAGGTGTGGCTGCTGCTGCCAAGCAGGCCCAGAGTCCTCTGCAGGAGCTGGCTCGGGCAGGGGCCCGCAGTCCTTGGTGGGCTGAGCTGAGGTGTCCATGCTCCACTCCCAGGCCCTCGGAGCAGCCTGGGAACGGCGAGTCAGGGTCTGGCACAGGCCTAGGGGCTGTCTGTGCTGAGTTGGGCATGTGTGGTCTCACCACCCGGAGCACACCTGGGACTCAGAAGGGGGGCCTCCTCTAGGAGACAGGAGCTGATGCTGGCAGAGCTCGGAGCAGGGGGGAGCGAGGGGCTTGAGGCCTGGGGATGATGCCTCCGTGGACAGAGGGAAGGAGGCGCGTGCACGTCAGGTGTACATGTGTGGACGGCGGGAAGGAGGCGCGTGCACGTCAGGTGTACATGTGTGGACGGCGGGAAGGAGGCGCGTGCACGTCAGGTGTACATGTGTGGACGGCGGGAAGGAGGGGCGTGCATGTCAGGTGTACACCTGGGGAGCAGCAGGGCTGTGGCCGAGTTGTTGAAGTTGGGGGAACAGAGAGTGGCATGGGATGTGCAAGGGGTTAAGGGGGTCTGAGAACAGACTGTGGGGTGGGGGTCCCAGGGAGCCCCTCCGGCCCCAGGTCATGGCTAGTGCCTGCTGGTTGTGGGGCGCTGGGGAAAATGGCACCCGCCACCCTTCCAGCTTGTGGGGGGGAGTATGTTCTCCCCAATAGTTGGGGAGAAAGGAGAGAGGAGGCGGCAGACAGCTGGGAGGGCTGGGGGCGGTGCAGACAGACGAGGGTGCAGGGAGAGCACAGTGGGGCATCGGGCAGAGGGAACCTGCGGGGAGCGGGCAGGCCAGGGCTGGGTACCATCCCCCAAGTAAAGTTACTTTCTCCTCTTTGCTCATGTCTGCTTTCGAAATTCAGTGGAATGAAAGCATCATGTGCTTTGTATTTATGAGAAATAAAGCGGGGTACTTTTAAAAGGGACGAGTAATGGTGTGGAGATGCCAGGACGGCCACGTGGGCAGGTCGCATGTGTCCCGCCTGCCCCACGTCCAGCTGAGCAACTGGAAAGCGAATGTCCCGAGCCGAGTTGTCTGCGGGTGTCACTGGGGCAGGTGCGGCCACAGCAGCCCTCCCGAGCCCACAGCAGGGTGAGGGTGGCAACCCGGGCAGCCCTGGGAAAGCCAGGAAGTAGCAGATTTACCTCTCAGATCCCAAGGCTCGGAGGTAGCAGCGGGTGCCCTTGGGTGTTAGGGTGAAGATGAGGCTGAAACAAGACGTGGGTCATGCCCACACCCCACCCTGGGATGCCAGCTCCCGGCACAGTGAGGTTGCGGCCCTGCCCGGGCCACGTTGCCAACAATACACCCTGTGAGGCAGGTGCCGGCCCCTCCTGGGCAGCCCTGCCCCCGCACGGGGTGCTCGCTGTGGGGCAGAGTGAGGAGTGATGGTGGCAAAGCCGAACTGTGGAGAGCAGCCAGGGCTCTTGGAGAGAAGGGCAGGGAAGTACAAGAGGAGCCTCCAGCAGCCGGTAATGCCAGAGAGTAAGCAGGTGCCCCCGAGCCAGAAGGACAGGGCCCACGGCAGGCTCACGGCAGCCCGAGTGACAGGAGCACAGGAGGTCGATGCACGTGAGCCCAGGCGCGTGTGAATAAAGGGAGAGGAGGCGGGAATGTTCTTTGCGGTGGATTCCAGATGACGTGTGCTCCAGACAGTGGAGCTGAGCCCCCCGACCCCTCAGGGTGGGCCAGACCTCGTGACTCCCTTCTGGTCCTGACTTGGCCGGGATGGAGGCCTGGGGCCCGACAGGGAGGATACAGAGGCCCTTGTGGCCACAGCCAAGCCCCATCCTCCCCGTCGGGTCACGAGGAGCCATCAGACAAGCCCGAGTGAGGGGCGACCTCCCCACACCTCCAGCCCCTCACCCAGGTCCTGGGAAATGGACGGCTGAGGGCCCCCGGCCCCAGGCGAGGTCCTGGACGGACAAGGCCGAGGGAAGCATCTGGAGCTGGGCAGGTGTGGGCAGGGCTGCCCCTTCCCTGGTGGCTCTTCCCTGACGCCAGGCCAGACGCCTGGATTGCAGGGAAGCCCCTCGGTCCGGCCCCAGCCTTGTTCTTGTGCCGCAGGCTGCAGCAGCTGGACGAAGAGAACAGTGAGCTGCGGGCCTGCACGCCCGGCTTGAAGGCCAGCATCGAGCGCCTGGAGGAGGTGAGGCACTGGGCAGGGCCTACTGGCTCGCCTCGGGGTGCACTTCTTCCGGGGCCGCCCTCTGGTGCTGACCCCAGCTGCACTGGGGTACCCTGCCTCCCCAGCTGTCCCTCTGGCTCCTGTCACCCTGGGAAGAGCCCTGTGGCCGTGCAGAGGCACTGCACCTGCCTGGTGCGCCTGCCTCGCCCACACCTGGGACGGGGGCAGGTGGAGCAGGTGGCAGAGCTGGGGGGTGAGGTCGTGTGTCTGCCTCAACGAAGGTGTTCCAGGGTAAATTGTTTCCTTCTGCAGGAGAAGCAGAGATTGCTGAACGAGATCGAAGACTTGTCGCTGCGGCTGAGTGAGGAGCAGGAGGGCAGGAGACAGGCGGGTGACAGGCTGAGCCACGAGAGGCACCGGTTCAGGAGGGACAGAGAAGCGGCCCAGGAGGTGCAGCCGGGTGGGAGCAGGGCAGTGGGCGAGGGGCGAGTGCGTGACAAGGGGGAAGGGGACAGGAGTGGCCGGCGCTGCGGCCCTGCCCCTGCCGCGTGGTGCCAAGCAGCCATGACGGCCAGAGGTGTCTCTGTCATCCCACGATGTGTCTAGAGCCACGACGGGCTGCTGCTTTTGGCAGCTACCTGCTGTTTTCTTTTTCCTTCTTTACATGTGTGTGTAAGGTTCTGTTTCGAGCTACCTTCAAACTTAGGGAGAAATGACTAGGAGAATATAGGGGAGCCATGTGTGCCCTTCACCCATGCTCCCCGAGTGTGTTGGGCGTCCACAGGGGCTCTTCCGTTTCTCTGTGTGTCGGTGTCCATGCTCTGGCTGCCCATTTGTGATGAGGTGGACATCGTGCTCTCTGTCTCCTGAGGTGATCACCAAAGCCATCTGGGCAGAGGGGTCCTCCCTAGAGCAAGGGACCCAGAGACCCTGGAGGGTGCAGGTGACCCAGCGACGGCCGCCCACCCCCAC
This sequence comes from Bradypus variegatus, assembly GCA_004027775.1. Classification (NCBI taxonomy): domain Eukaryota; kingdom Metazoa; phylum Chordata; class Mammalia; order Pilosa; family Bradypodidae; genus Bradypus; species Bradypus variegatus. The sequence goes on along the minus strand of PVKY010000040.1, from coordinate 62,561 downwards.
CCACCCCCGCCCCCGTGTACCTGACTCCCCTCCACACCTCAGGTGCGCAGGCCCCAACCTCACCTGTGCTTGCAGCTGATCGAGGACCTGCGCAGGCAGCTGGAGCAGCTGCAGCGGTTGAAGCTGGAGGCGGAGCAGAGGAGGGGCCGCAGCAGCAGTGCAGGCCTGCAAGAGTACCGCAGCCGGGCCAGGGAGAGCGAGCTGGAGCAGGAGGTCCGCAGGCTGAAGCAGGTGGGCCGGGCCCCTTGCAGCCCGCCAGTCTCCCCCGGAGCTGGGAGGGGCGGGGCGGGGCAGGGCCGGGCCTCACCGGGTCCTCCGGGGCCGTCCGCCCACAGGACAACCGCAGCCTGAAGGAGCAGAACGACGAGCTCAACGGGCACATCATCACCCTGAGCATCCAGGGCGCCAGGAGCCTCTTCTCCACGTCCTTCTCGGAGTCGCTGGCCGCAGAGATCAGCTCCGCCTCCCGCGATGAGGTAGTGCCGGCCCCGCCGCAGCGCAGGTCTGCAGGGCTGGCGGCCGCTCACCCCCGTGCTCTCTTCACTCTCCCGCAGCTGATGGAAGCGATCCAGAAGCAAGAGGAGATCAACTTGCGCCTGCAGGACTATATCGACAGGATCATCGTGGCCATCCTGGAGACCAACCCTTCCATCCTGGAGGTGAAGTAGAGCGGCGAGGCCTGGCGGCTGGGCCCAGGACGTGCCGCCACGCAGCCAGGACCAGCAGGTCCACAGCCCCCAGCCAGAGCGCGCAGGAAGCACCCCGCCACTGGGGAGTGGTGGGCTGGGGGGGGCGAGTAAAGCCGGGGTGCTGGGGGGCAGAGAGCAGGTGGGAGAGGAGAGGGAGACCGACAGCTCCCAGACCTGGAGTCTGCAGGGGCCACGCTTGGGGTCGGGGGCCGCTCTCCTCCTCTCCGCGCAGATTGCAGGGTGGGTTTCTAGGCTGGAGGGTCCCTGCACAGAGCCGTCCACCCTCTCAGGAAGAAAGGACGGGGAGCAGGCCCCCTCCCCACTGGGGCCCTGCCCTCACACAAGTGCTGCTCCAGGGTGGGGGTCAAGGCCCTGGACTCCGCGCTGGACGTGGTGGTGAGGGGCCGGAGGACTTGGGTGGGAGTGGAGGGCAGGCTGGCTTTGTGGGCCCTGCTGCTCCTGTCAGCATTTTCTGGGGGCTTGGTTTTCCCCCTGCAGCTGCCCCACACCCCTGAGCAGCTCAGGCCTTGCCACCCCGCAGGGGAGATGCGGCACCGGGACCTCTCAGGCCCGTCTCCTTCTGCAGGGGCCCGGGGCCTCCAGGGCCCTCACTGCAATAACCCTCAGGGCTCTGACCATGGCTGGGTGGGGGGGCTGGGGTGACCCCCACAAGAGCTGGGGCAGGAGCCCGTGCCGGACCCTTAGCTGTGAAGTCACGACTTGAGAGGTTCCGGCCACGGATGGGTGGCAGGCAGGAAAGGCGGGTGCTGCTTTCAGGGGGTGAGAACTTCCCTGGCTCCAGGGACCCAGGTCCACGGCTGCCTGCAGGAAGCCCTATCTCACAGCCCAGAGTCTGACGCCGGCACCTTCTGGGCTGGCCGTAGGGGCAGTTGTTTTCCCAGGGGTGCATTTTACAGGAGTGGAGAGGAGGGCTGTCCCTGGACAGCGTGGGTGAGGAGGAAAGCGCGAGGCCTTCCTGGCAGCTGGAATCCGGGTGCAGTGGCGGCTTCGTCTGGCCCAGGGTTCCCAGCCCCCCACACGGTCTAGGTGTGCAGGGGTCTCCTCCAGAGGCTGCTGCGGCCGCCCCCGTGGGCCAAGACCCGGCACGTGGGGGGCTGCCCCATCCTGTACCATTCCTCCCCCATGTGGACCACCTTCCACACTGACCTTTAAGATGTTGCCTCGTACTGTAAATTCTGGGAAGAGCCTTGGGTGTAAATCAGTGTAAACTTGTAGGAGAGATTTTTCTATCTTGTAGAAGTAGGTATTTTTTATAGATTGGAGGTTGATCGGTTTTTTTACTTCTTTCAAGAGAGAGAACTATCTGTGTATACATATGAAATATATATATGTATGATATATAAACACCAGAGCTCTGCCCTCCTTCATTGGGCCCCGCAGCTCTGGGACTACGTACGGATCACTGAGAGGCGCTGAACAAAGGACGCGTTGCTGGGACATTGGCGCCAACCTGGGCACCGAGCTGCGCGCCGATCACGCGCTACGGGCAGAAGCCCTGGGTGTGAGCGGGCCCCGTGGGCTGGCGACAGATTCAAGCTGTTCCACACATGGAGAGGAGGCTCGTTCCTCGGGGGGTCGCGGGGGGTGGGCTGACCTTGGGTGGGTCTGCACCCCGAGATCCTGCGGCTCTGCCACACTCCTGGGTGTGGGATCACAGAGGCCCCCCACTCAGCCCCGTCGTAGGAGGACATGGCCCCTGAGTCCCAGGAGGGCGGAGGTGGCCCGAGCTGCTGGGGCTGCCCTGGGGTGGTCGGAACATGGGGGCTCAGAGAGTTGCAAGTCTGGGGCCCAGCCATGGGGAGACATGGGGTGATGGGAGGGAAGGACTGTGCAGAGGCCCTAGGCCAGGAAGGGGCTCAGCTGCTTGGAGCCCAGGGCGGGGGTCAGAGAAAGGACTGGGTGGCTGCGGCAGGGGCCAGGGGCTTGAATTGCGAGTGAAGCCCCAAGCCCCAGCCGGGGAGGGGCTTGTGGCCTCCTGCAGAGGGGCTGGGCCAGTCCCCTCCGAGCCGCTGCCGGCCGCTCTGACCACAGGCAGAAAACCAGTCAGCCAGCAGCCAAGGGTCAGCAGTGCCAGCTCAGGAGCCCGGGTGGGCCGAAGAGGGACCCTGAGGGCACAGCCTGTGCCAGGGGAGCCCACTTAGCAGGTTGAGAGGTGGGAGGGCCAAGGAGGAGGGGTCCATCCCCCTGACAGGGAAGGGAGGCCTGCCCCCACCCTCCCATGTCTGTCCACGAACGCTGGACCTGCTGGGCCCCCTCTGCCACCCCCGGCACGTGGGCCCAGCACTGGGTACCCCTCACCGGCCACTCCTGAGGGGCCCTGCACTGTGCCAGGCGGCTGGAGCCAGGGAACAAGTAAGGAGCAGCAGCTTCCCCCCTTCACCCGTGCCCAGCCAGGCCGCACGGCTCGAGGGTCTTGCCCTTCAGATGATGTTGAGATCAGCCCAAAGGGAGCCAGTCCCCAGGGTGGGCGAGGCAGCACGGGCAGGACGTGCAGGGAGGCCGCCTGGGGTCTCCACCCCAGCCCTGTGGGCGCGCCCTGGCGGCAGCACCCTGTCCTCGCAGATGGACCCGTCGGGGGGGCCCTGGTGTCACAGAGCCCGCTTCTGTTCCCGACTCCTGGCCTCTGCCCCTTACCCCAGAGCAGCACGGCCCCTCCCCAGCCAGACCTCCCGCCCCTGTGCCTGTCCCACCGCCCCCTCCCGAAGCCCCCGGCAGCTCTCCAGCCACCTCCCCTACTGGTGCTTCAGACTGGGAGGTGGGGGCCCAAAGAAGTCACTGGAATTTTCAGCGAAGAAGCTTGGTGATTCATGTCTTTATTTTCTAAACACATATGGTTTTGTTATTTACAACCTACACGGGGACCCACGGGCGGGGCCTCAAAACAAAGGTGCTGGCCACGCAGAGTCTGGGGACCAGACAGTTGTGTTAGGCCTAGAGGGGCAGCCCTGTTTCTACAACTTGCCCCTACCGGAGAGAGGCGACCTGAGGGAGGTGGCTGGCTGGCGGCTCGAAATCCAGGCGACTGGCATGTGGGTAAACACCCCACTCGTCCTGGCCGCCAGCTCCCCAGGGCCATGGAACACACGAGCATTACCGCGTGGGTCACTGCCTTGGCTTGGGCTGTCCCAGGAGGCCGGCAGGGGATTTCCGTGGGGTCACCAGCGCTCCCGAAAGGCCACAGTCATTCTGGAAACCTGTGCGCCAGGACGGGCCTGAGGAGCGCCGTCCGTGCCCCTCTCCCCGCCGCATTCTGCTGGACTTGGCCCAGTGCAGCGGGGTTCAGATGCCCCTCGCCCTGCCTGGTCCTCCGGGTGCTCCCCTGACCTCAGCGCACCGTCTCCCTGGGTAGTGCTGTGCCTGACCCAGAGCAGGGCCTGGCCAATGGCTTTGGATAACCTGAAATCGCTTTTCTACTGCTTTATCATGATGTAAAACTTATTTCTGTGTGCCTGATGTTCTGGCAACTTAGAGCGGTTTCCGCGGTCAGAGTCAACACCCCCGTCTCCTCCAGCTTTGTCTCCCGATGGCAGCACCTTCAGTCTCGGCTTCTTCTGGGTGACTGCGCTCCCTGACAATGGCAGGCCTTTGTCCCTTGCTGGGGAGGGCTGGGATGCCCTGGCCCTGTCCTCACCCCTTGCAGACCCTGGCCCAGCCAGACAGCCCTGTGGGGAGCGGCAGGCCCCTGGCCCAGGTGGGGGTGTGTGAATCCCATGAACCCCTTCTGCCAGTGGATTGCCAGCCTCTGGCCGCTTCAGGGCCTGTCACTCAACTGTCCTGACCACAGGGGAAGGAGGGGGGCCGTGATTATGGAGCTCACGCCAAGTATCAGCCCCGGAACTCCATCGCCTCCCCCGGCCCTGGAGGTGCTGGGCCCCAGACACGTGAGCACGCTGTCACCCTCTGCACAGGCGAGGAGGCTGAGGGCACCAGGCCCAGGCGCCTCACCAGGTCCCACCCAGGGGCGGGACCAGCCTCAGCTACAGCCCTCGATGGACCCACAGGCAGCTCTGCTGGCCTGGAGCGGACACGGGCTGCGACAAGCTCACCTGCAGAGCAGTTACCGAGCGCCACTGAGGGAGCTGACCTGAGGGGAGGTGTTGCAGTACAGGGCAACAGGTCTTCCTTCCAAAAGACCCCCAGAACAGAGGTAAATTTGCCTCCCAGAGTGCTCAGGAAGCTGCTTCTCTCTCTACTGCACTAAAAGCCAGTTCCTCCACGCTGGGGTGCAGGATCCCCACTGCAGTCTCTGCAGAGTAAACGGAGGTCAGTGCTTGGCTTGGTGGCTTTCCTGGGGTATGAATGCCCGACCTGGAGCCCCCGTCCTACTGAGATCAGCTTGTACTTTCTGGGCAGTGGAGCAAATGCCACCGAACCTCTGACTTGTAAAAATCTGCCGCGTCACCTACAGTCGGACCACAACCCACGCCCTCTGGACTCACCAAGGCGGCCGCCTCGCTTCCAAGTCTCTTGCAGCTCCAGCGGTGCTGATTGGGCCGCGTGGGGGGCCGCCCTCGGCCCCCTCCCCATTTCCTGGGACATCCCAAAGGCCGGATGAGCCCCGGCAGCTGGAACGGACGTTAAGGGAGAAGCTGAGCCTGAGAGGGCGGGCTCTGCTCAGAGGCACCTGCACAGGCGAAGGGACAGCGAGTGTCATCCCGCCAACCGCCCCCTGGACCGAGAAATTGGGCATCTCGCCCAGGTCGCACTGCCAAGTGGGAGGCCGCGTGGAGAGCCAGCTGGGTCCCATTAAAACTGGATCGTGAAGCCAAAACCGAGGTGGCGAGGTTTGAGGAGTTGCAGAGAGGAGGGGATGGGGTGCTGAGTCGGCGGCCCTGGGAGGAAAATAAGGGCGTCGGAGGAGCGCGAGGAGACGACGACGGCTCGGAGGTCCCGCGCCCCGCGGCAGCAGCTGAAGTCTCCCCCTGCCCACGCGGGGCATTCTGGAAGCTGTGGTCCCCGGCGGGGACTCCATCTCCCGACCTTCCCCGCGCTTCCGGCCGGCGCGCCGCGCGGGCTTGTGGGAGCGGTAGGCGGGCGCGTCCCCAGCGCCGCGTGCGCCCCGGGCGGGCCGTAGCCGCGGGCCCGGCGGACGCGTCGGCGGCGTCGGCGGCGGACGGGGCGCTCGGCCGCGGCGGGAGCCAGTCCCGGGGCGGGCCCGAGCTGCGGGGCGAGTGGGCAGGGGCCGCGCCGCCCGGCCCAGGGACTGTGGAGGTGAGTGCGGCGGGGCCGGGGTTGGGGGGCGCGGCGGGGATCCCGGCGGGAGCGCGGGGGGCGCGGGCTTGGCGCGCGGGAAGCAACCCGGCCCCCCCTGCCCTTGAGTGCCCTTATTTCTCTGCGGGAGCAGATGCGTGTGTGCTCCCCGCGGCCTAGCCCCGGTGGCCCCCGGAGCGCACGCCCCTCCTGCGCGCCTCCGCGCCCCGCGCTCGGCCTCCTCCTCCTTCCGCTTGGGGCCCGGCTGCCCAGTGCAGCCCGCTCTTCCTCTGGGCCTGACTGGTGAACCCGCGCCGTGTGCGAAGGGGCAGGCGGCTCCGGTCCTTGAACAGACTGCACGCAGGGGGACCCGGAAGTGCGGGTGAGACCCCGAAAGCGGAGGCCAGACTGGGCGACTGGGGTCCTGCCGCGTGGAGCAGGGCACCGCTTGGGGGGAGCCGGCCCAGGCCTGGGGGGCAGGCGCGCTTCACAGCTAGGTGTGGAGGAGCTCGGCGGTAATTCTGTCCTTTCGGGTCTGCGCGACTTTGGCGATTGTGTTTTCTTGGCTCAAGTCAGCAGAAAGAGGGCCCCGGGCGGCCCGGGAGCTGGGGGAGCCGCGGCGCGGCCGGTGGAAGGGGCCCTTGCCCGAAGCAGCTCAGCCTGGAGCTGGGCCCGAGCGCCCTTCCCTGCTCTCTGGAAGAGCTCTGGTCTTGAGCTGCGTGGCAGGCACCGGGGCCAGGGCTTGGGGACCCCGTAACTCGCCAGGGACTTGCCTGCTCTGAGCTTCCAGGTTCTGAGGGCCGGCGGCAGTGGGTCGCCTCTGGGCCTGCATCTGTGGGGGAGGCTCAGCCCAGTGGGCGGGTTGGGGGCCAGGGAGCGAAGCCGTGGTCCATCCCCCACATCTCCCCGGAGCAGCCGGGCTCAACCTGGTTTCGGCGGTGGCAGCGTTTGCTGCTCTCCTTGCGTGCCAGGCAGCGCGCCCGGCTCCCGGTACCTGCCTCGTTTCATCTTCCTGGGACGTCCCGCAGACGCGGAGCTGGGGGCCGAGGGCAGCCCCTGGGGAGATACGAGGCTCTGTCCTGGCCTCCGACTTGAGGACTTTCCTCCCCGGCCGCCTGCCACGTGCACACACAGCCCTGGAAAGAAGGTTCTGCTGCCCCCAAACCCTCAAATACCACACGTGCGGTTCACCGGCCCGGGTCAGTGAAGAGCCAAGGGGTGGAGAGGGGCGGCCTCGTCCAGTCCCCCACCCTCGGCGTGCCCCCTGCCGACTCCATGGGGGGAGGGTTGTGGGGAAGGCCAGGGGATGCCCTGGGCTTTTGAAACCCACTCGTGGAAGCCCAGGGTGTGGTGGGGGGAGTGTGGCCCTGTCCGTCCCAGGCGCTGCCCTGCCCTGGCCTGGGGGTCTGGGGGGTGTGCGCTGGGGCCTGGACCAGGAGGCGGGACGTGCTCCCCTTGGAGGCACTGCGGCCGGCCCTGCCTGGGCCCTGCTCTGGCACCCGCAGAGCGGCCTGGGTGTGACTGGGACCCGTTGCTCTCTCAGGGAAAGGTCCTCCGGATCCCTGCCGCAGACATGGCCCTCCACAGGCCAGCACCCCCCGCCCTTTCCACCCTGGACCCTCGTGCCCTGTGACGCTGAAACACGTGGCATCCCCTCGAGCCCCGGCTGCCCCTGAAAGCGCTCTGCGGTGCTGTCCTGCCCAAGAGGTCCTGTGTCCTCGCCAGGCTGCCCGTGGCGGCCTTGGTAGGCCCTGTCTTGGCACGTCCTGGTGCTGGGCATGTGGTCAGTGCAACTCGCTGCCGGGCCGTGGCCCTCTGGAGTGGCAGCCTGTGGCCAAGGGTCCTCCAGAATCAGTGCATTGGGAGGGGGCAGAGGAGGCCCTGGGCAGAGGTCGGGCCGCCTCCCTCTTGCCACCCGGGAAGTGTCAGCAGGCCTGGGCGCTGAGGACGCCGCTGGGTGGGGCAGAGAGGCCGCCGCCTCGGTGGCAGAGACCCAGGAGGGGCTGGGTCCTGGCTGTTTCTCAGGCAAGTCCACTTTGGGGGCTGAGGACCACCCGCTGCAGGGTGTGTGCTCCGTCCTCTGTCCCTCGCTCTGGCTGAGGGCGAGCAGCGCCCACTGTGCCACCATGCCCTGGTGGCCGTCCCCTGCTGGTCACAGCCGGCCCAGAGGACTCGGGAGACCAGCCGGAGACAGCCTTGGTTTTATGTGGTCTCGGGCAGCACGGCCACTGGTTCCAGGCTATGGGTGCTGACCACTTGACCCGTGGGCCTCCCGATTGTGTGGGTATGTTTCTGGGGTGCTTCCTGGAGGTTGGGGTGCCACTGCAGGTCCTGGAGGCAGCCGCTGTGGGCGGCGGACAGCTCTGCCAGCGGTGGTCACGTCACAGGCAGCTTTCCTCGTGCTGTGTCCACAGGCTCGGCTCCTCGTGCTGCTCCCACGGGTCAGTGCGGGGGCCAGTGCCGGGTACCTTCAGGTCATGAGGCCGTGGGGGATGTAGGGCTCCTGGCCAAGAGAGGCTGGGTGTGGATGCCCAGGCCACGACCCTGGGGGCCACTCAGGGAGGCCTGGGCGGCCGGAGGTGGCGCCAAGGGCGGGAGGTGGGGGCCGCCCTGGGTCCCAGAGCCCGTCACTCTGGGTGGCCGGCTGGACCCGTCGGCCCCTGCTGCACACGCCAAGGCAGATCCAGGCCACTGGCCCACTTAGGAACGAGGACGGTGTCCCAGAACATGGCTAGGGGCCCCGAGTGGGAGCAGCCGGGACCCTGCAGGCCGTGGCTGCAGCAGGAGCCCTGAGGGCAGGGTTAGGCGTCGCCAGGGCTGCTGCTAGTCCTGGAGGCTCCTGGCCCGCCGTGACCCCGCACCCCCAGGGGATAGCCGCACCTGTGGGGCCTGGGGGTGCGGGCGGGCCCTTGTGGGACCTGCTGTGGCGCGGGACGGGGATGGGGCTTGGCTAGGGGGGCTGCCTTGGGCCCGGGGCCTGGGCTGCGATAGAGGAGGCCAAGCCCCTGGGCCTGTGCCCACTGCGGCTCCCTGTCTGCAGGAGCTTCCGCGTCACTCTCGCCTCGTCTCACGGTGCATCCTGGAGGGAGGGGGAGGCCAGGTTCCCGCTCGGAGGCCGCAAATGGCTCCCGCGCTGTTTCGCACTGTGGGGTCCTCAGCATATGGCAAACTTCACCTTGCCTGTTGCTTTTTACCTGCTGTCACGTGGCACCTGCGGCTCGGCTGTGCATCTGTGCGGCGCTGCTGTTCCCAGCCCGGGGCCGGCCTGCGAAGGGCCAGTGCAGCGTCTCTGACCTCCAGTGCGGTGGGCTCGGGCAAGACCCCTCGGCCCTGACTCATGGCACGAAAGCCACCACAGACGCCACGTCAGCAGGGACTTTGCTGCACATGCTGACGTGGACCGAGTTGCGTACCCCGCCTGGACACGCCTGTGGGTTGTGGGCGCTGTGCAGGTTCTCCCCGGATACGGCTACGGTGGGAGGTGGGCCATGCAGGAGCAGGTGGGCTCCAGCCCGGGGACTGGAGGCCTCTGGGAGCCGAGAGGAAGTCGGGCAGAGAGAGAGGCCCTGGGGAGCAGCCGGAGCGGGGGGTTGTGGGCCGGGTGACGGAAAAGCCGAGGAGCCCAGAGGTGGCCGCCAGCTGGAGGATCCCAGCCCCGGGGGGACCGGGCCGGAGCCGGTAGCTTCCTGTGGGGAGCCCACTCGCCACACCGTGTTTGTTTTAGCAGCCGGGAAACCAAGACACTGAAATTTGAATTCCGTGTGATTTTCACCTGTCTTAGAAGGCCGTTACGCTTTTGGTTTTTCCCACCGTTTAAAAACGAAAGCTATTCTGGCCTGCGGGTCGGACCCCACCACAGTTGGCCGTGCCGTGTGGGGTGTTGGCGCTCCCTCTTCCAGGGTGGGGAGGCCAGAGGCCATGAGCCTTGGGGGTCCCGGGGCCCGTTGGCAGGGCCTGGCTGCGCCCGCTGCAGAGGTGGCCTCTCCCGGCCCTGCTGCCCCCGGGCACCCCCACTGTCCAGGTTCCTGCCACATCTGCCCAGGCCAGGCCTCGCTCTGCCGTGCTCCCAGGGACAAGTCAGGAGACGGCACAAGGAGGGCCCGAGGGGCAACCAGTGTGGGCCCCCCACCCCACGGCAGGCAGGGCAGGCAGGCCGAGGTTCTCGGGGGGGCCTGGGGCACCGCAGCCGTGGGGTTTGCCTGGGCAGGCCGTCTTCTCCCAGAAGGCTGCAGAAGGGCAGCCTCCTCATGCCTGCCTGCTCTGCTGGGCGGCTCTGCCCCGGCCCACGGCTGCGTGTCCTGGGCCCGCAGGGGCTTGTCCGACGCCGTGAGACCCCCTTTCCTAGAGCCACCACCCCGTCTTTGTTTGCTGCTTTCTCCTTTGCTCAAACACACCTTGGTCCTCTCTCTTGTGGCCAAGCCAGGTTGCACGGTGTGTCCTTACCAAGGAGAGACGTGTCTGCAGACTTGGGCTGGGGGGGGCTGGATGGGCTGTCCTGGTGACCCGGCCCTCTGTGACAGTGTCAGGCGGGTGGGGGCCGTGTAGAGGGGACTCTGTGAGGAATGATTGAGGAGTAATTACGATAAAAGGTATTTGCAGAAGAGCGGGCGGGGGCCCCGTGAGTCACGCTGTCTCCCCCATCTTCTCTCTGTGTGTGTTGTGTCCACGTGCACCCAGACCGGCTATCTGCCCCCTGGCTGCCCCCACAGGTGCCTGCCACCGGCCAGATGTGACCAGGGACCGCCATGGGGAGCTCTGCCTCCTCGCTGGCCGCTGAGACCAAGTCAGAGCACGGCTTTGTGGGGGGCCCACCCTGCCCAGGGCCCCCCGCAGCAGCAGGCTGGTGCAGGGGCAGCTCCGGGGGTCCCGTCTGGGCAGGCGCCCTGGTCACCCGGCCCCAAGCCCAGAGGTAAGAAGGTGGGGGGACGGTACGAGGGCTGGGGGTCTGCAGGGGTCAGCTGGGAGGAAAGCAGTGTGCTTGTGGGGCTCCTTCTGATGACTCTGTCCCGAGGGCCTAAGGCCAAGGTCCAGGCAGGTCCGAGAGCCCCGGCCTCACTTGGGGGTGACCTCCCCACAGGGTGTACGGTCAGTCAGGGCAGCGCTAGAGCTGGAGACCGCTGCCTCGCTCCCTTTCCCTGGGGCGTGGGGTCCTCGGGGTGCTGGGCAGGGAGCCTTTGGGGACTGGGGTCTGGGACCCCTCAGCCCGTGGCCCTGCTGCAGGGCGGGGTCTCGGGCAGCAGTGTGCTGGCCCTGCTCCCACACGTGGGTGTCCATCCCCAGGCGGGAGGTTCAGGCACATCCAGGGGTCAGCCTGGGGGGCAGGAGAGGCCGAAGGAGGGGCCCCATGACAGGGTGCGGCTTGACGTAGGCCCCGTGGGCGCCACTGGGGGCTGCTCCCTGCGTCCAGCTCAGCAGCGTTTCCAGGTCCACCCTGCCCTCCCCCCAGCCCCCAGCAGCCGCGGCCTCCTTTCTGCTGCCGTAGATTTGCCTCTTCCAGATCCGCCACGTGGCCTTCGGCGTGCGTGGCTCTCGCGGCCGTGTGTGGACGTGTGGTTTCATTTCTCTTGGGTTCCCGTTTGGTTCTTCAAGGTCCGACGGATGGTCTTGGGCAGTGGCTGTGCCATGGCTCCCCGCAGGCAGTAATGGCTTGCACTTCCAGTCGCCGTTTCCCACGGCTGACGACAGTGGGCACCTCCCGAGTGCTTGTCCCCGCGTCTCTTTCCGTGGGTGAATCCCCGGGCGTGGTTTCTGGGCGGGGCATAGCCTCTGCCGTCTCCGTGGACGCACATTTCCCAGCCTTGAGGTGTGGCAGCGTGTGTCCCTGGTGACTCCCAACGATGGAGAGCAAAGACGGTGTTTTGCGCTGGGTTTTCTGGATAGTTGTTTCCATTTCCGTTTGACTAGACCTTTTCCAACGCGAGGACCAACTCCGTGGTGTTCCCCTGAGATGCCTTCTCCTTTGGGGACGTCCCCGCAGAGTGCAGCACCCTCGAGTGTGTGTGGGGACGTGTTTGTCGTCTTGGGGTGTCCTGTGTGGGAAGTGCCGTCCTCCGGGCCCGCCGAGGAGAGAGGGCTGCATGCGGACCCCCTGGGTGGTGGGCTCAGCAGACCCCTGCACCCTCCTCGAAGCCCTGCAGGCCCAAAGCTCCTGCTGAGGCAGGTGGCTGCACCCTACCCCTCCGTGGTCCCTGCTGCCCTGGGGGCGGGGCCTGGGCGTGTGCCCCCTGCGGTGCTGAGCTGGGGGTGCTCACTGGGCGAGAGTGTGAGGACAGGTTTATGGGTGTGCACAGTGGGGGCACGCCCCGACCCCTGGTCCCAGGCCGGCCCTTTGCGGGTGCCGAGGGAACCACGGCTCTGAGGTGGGGGCTGCGTGCCCCTCTGCACACTCCCCGCCGGGGCGAGGCCCTCTGTGTTGTCTTTCTGCTCCGTGTCCTCTGAAGAGGCGAGTTCTTCTTTCTTCCTGAACCAGAGTCGGGCGGAGCGCGTTGTCGGGGGTGGGAGCTTCGTGCCTGGTTAGAAAGAAAATTGATTTTCCTTCCGAGCAGAGCAGCTGCGCTCGGTTTTGGAGACTGTTCTGGAGCGTGGGCCCCTCCCCACCTGGGAGACACCTGCTCTTTGGCCCAAAGCCGGGAACCTCGGTCGCATTGCCGGCAGGACCCCGCGGCCCATCCCCGTGGGTGCCGGGTCCTGACCTGCTCTCCCTGGGCTCGGGCCGCCCCCACTGAGCTGGTGCCCGTCTTGCTGGAAGGTCTCCGGGGAAGGTGCTGCCCTCCCAGGCCTGGGCCCCGGGCTCCCTTCCTGGTTGGGTCTGCACAGTGGAGCAGGGCTGTGGGACCCCCGAGGCTGCATGCAGCCACCCTGATGCCCGGCACCCTCCTCGCAGCCCCACGCTCTCTCCCGGGCCCATGGCCGCTGCCGGGGAGTGGGCCTGCGCCCGCTGCACCTTCCTGAACGCGGCCAGCCAGCGCCAGTGCTCCATCTGCGAGGCGCCCCGCCGGCGGCCGGACCTCGACCGGATCCTGCGCCTCAGCGTGGAGGAGCAGAAGCGGCCCTGCCCCCGCTGCGCCTTCCGGAACCTCCTGGGCAGGGAGGCCTGCGAGGCCTGTGGCTTCGCCCCAGACCCCGGGCCGGGCCCGGCCCTGCTGCCCACGGCCAGCGGGGTCCCGCCCCTCTCGGAGCCCGAGGGCAGCGGCCCGGAGGGGGCGGCCGCGGAGCCCGGCTGTGGCTGGGCCTGCCCGCGCTGCACGCTGCACAACACGCCCGTGGCCGGCTCCTGCTCCGCCTGCGGGGGCCCCCGCCGCCTCTCGCTGCCCAGGATCCCTCCCGAGGCGCTGGTGGTCCCTGAGGTCGTGGCCCCCGTCGGCTTCCATGGCGCCCCGGGCCCTCCCGGGGAGGGGGCCGAGGCCGACCCACCCGCCGCCGACCAGGAGCCCCCCCGGGGGCCGCCCCTCAGCCCCTTCACGCCCGCCCCGCAGAACCACCCCGTGCCCCGCAGCCGCCGCGAGGTGCCCCCCCAGCCGCAGCCCCCGGCACCTGAGGGCCCGCCGCCCCCGCCCGGCTCCAGGGGATCTCCCCAGGGCCCGGGCTGGGCTGCGGCCGGGCCCTCCCGCCGGGCCGAGCTGCTGAGCGGCAAGCGCCTGGGTGTGCCGGAGGAGGCCGTGGGCCCCGCGCCGGGCGGCGACCTCATCGACCTGGGTGGCGACTCGGTCCGCTACACGCCCGCCCAGCCCTCCAGCCCCGACTTCACCAGCTGGCCCTGCGCCAAGTGCACGCTGCGGAACCCCACAGTGGCCCCCAAGTGCTCGGCGTGCGGCTGCTCCAAGCTGCACGGCTTCCAGGAGCACGGCCGCCCGCCCCTCTGCTGCCCCGACTGTGGCGCCGACTCACCCGGGCCCTGCGGGGGCTGCACCCGGGGCCCCTCGGCCTGCAAAACTGCCCGCCTCCTCCCGGCCGCGCCGCCCGAGCCCCCGGGCCAGTGGGCCTGCCCGGCCTGCACGCTGCTTAACGAGCCCCGGGCCCAGCACTGCGCCGCCTGCCACACGCCCCAGGCCCCCGTGGCGCAGCCCCGGGATGCGGCCCCACTGCGGCGCAGGGAGAGCGTGCTCGTGGAGACGCGGCGGCAGACGGACGAGGGCGAGGCCAAGGCCCTCTGGGAGAACATCGTGGCTTTCTGCCGGGAGGTAGGTGGCTCGGCCCCTGTGCCCCCCACGCCTGGGCTGGGGGCCCTGCTGGGCTCTTGGGGAGCTCGAGTGAGACTGGACACTCTCGCGGGCGTAGCCGAGGAGGACGGCCCCTGGTGCAGTGTGCGGCTCTGGTCCCTGCAGAACAACGTGAACTTCGTGGACGACAGCTTCCCCCCCGGGCCCGCGTCCGTGGGCTTCCCCGAGGGCGACAGCGTGCAGCAGCGCGTGAAGCAGTGGCTGCGGCCCCACGAGATCAGCTGCTCTGTCTTCGGGGACCGTGCCGTCCAGTGGTCTGTGTTCCGGACCCTGCGGCCCTCGGACATCCTGCAAGGGCTCCTGGGCAACTGCTGGTGAGGGCCAGGCCCGGGGGGTGGGGCCCGGGGGCCGGGCCCAGCTGAGGCTGCTGCCCGCAGGTTCCTGAGCGCGCTGGCCGTGCTGGCCGAGCGCCCCGACCTGGTGGAGCGGGTGCTGGTGACGCGCAGCCTGTGCCCCGAGGGGGCCTACCAGGTGCGGCTGTGCAAGGACGGCACGTGGACCACGGTGCTGGTGGACGACATGCTGCCGTGCGACGAGGGCGGCTTCCTCCTCTTCTCGCAGGTGGGCGGGCCCAGGCGGGGTCGGGTGGGGGCCCGGGGGCCGGGCCCCTGGTCCCAGCGTGGTGTCCCTGCCCGCAGGCGCAGCGCAAGCAGCTCTGGGTGGCCCTCATCGAGAAGGCGCTGGCCAAGCTGCACGGCTCGTACTTCGCCTTGCAGGCCGGCCGGGCCATCGAGGGGCTGGCCACGCTCACGGGTGCCCCCTGCGAGAGCCTCGTGCTGCAGGTCAGCGCCGCCAACCCCCGCGAGGAGCCTGTCGACGCCGACCTCATCTGGGCCACGATGCTGAGCTCCAAGGAGGCCGGGTAAGGGGACGCCGGGGGGCCCGGCAGGCCCGGGGCTGCCCACGCTGAGCCCGCCCGTCTGCCCGCAGCTTCCTCATGGGGGCCTCCTGCGGGGGCGGCAACATGAAGGTGGACGACGCCGTCTACGAGAGCCTGGGTCTGCGCCCGCGCCACGCCTACTCCGTCCTGGACGTGCGCGACGTTCAGGGCACCAGGTGGGCCAGCGGCCGGGGCGGATGGGGGTGCGGCGAGCGGAGGGGGCCTGGGGGCGGGACGCGGCCCTCAGCCCTGCGCTGCGCAGGCTCCTGCGGCTCCGGAACCCGTGGGGACGCTTCTCCTGGAACGGCAGCTGGTCGGACGAGTGGCCGCACTGGCCGGGCCCCCTGCGTGCTGAGCTCCTGCCGCACGGCAGCAGCGACGGCATCTTCTGGATGGAGTACAGCGACTTCCTCAGGTGTGCGGGCCGCGGCTGCTGCCGGGCGCGGGGGCTGGGGCGGCGCGGGGGTGCTGACGCGAGCGGCGCTGTGTGCGGCGGCCCAGGTACTTCGACTCCGTGGACATCTGTAAGGTGCACGCGGACTGGCAGGAGGCGCGGGTGCAGGGCGCCTTTCCCCGCTCGGCCAGCGGGCCCGTGGGCGTCACCGCACTGACCGTGCTGGAGCGCGCCGCCCTCGAGTTCGCGCTCTTCCAGGAGGGCAGCAGGTGGGTGTGGGCCCCGCGACCCAGTGCGACCCCTGCCCCCGGGGGCCCCCGTGACCCCAGCGCCCCCGCGGCCCGGCCGTGCCCGCAGGCGCTCGGATGTGGGGGACGGCCACCTGCTGGACCTGTGCATCCTGGTGTTCCGTGCCGCCTTCGGCCGCGCCGGCCGCCTGCGCCTGGGCCGCCTGCTGGCACACAGCAAGCGCGCCGTGAAGAAGTTCGTCAGCTGTGACGTCATGCTGGAGCCCGGCGAGTACGCCGTCGTCTGCTGTGCCTTCAACCACTGGGGCACCGGCCCGCCTCCCCAGGGTGACTGCCCGGGCCCCCGGGGGGCCGGGGGGCAGCAGGTCGCGCCCCGCACCCCCTCACTCGCCCTCCCCGCAGCCGCCGGGTCTGCGGCGGTGGCACCGCCCGGCCACGTGCTGGCCGTGTACAGCTCGCGCCTGGTCATGGTGGAGCCGCTGGAGGCCCAGCCCACAACGCTGGCCGACGCCATCATCCTGCTTACCGAGAGCCGGGGCGAGCGGCACGAGGTGGGTCCCGGGGGGTGGGGGCCGGGGTGGAGCGGGGCGGGGGCTTCCCACACCCACCGCACCCCCTGCCCGCCCAGGGCCGCGAGGGCATGACCTGCTACTACCTGACGCATGGCTGGGCCGGGCTCATCGTGGTCGTGGAGAACCGGCACCCGTGCGCCTTCCTGCACGTGCAGTGCGACTGCACCGACAGCTTCAATGTGGTGTCCACGCGCGGCAGCCTGCGCACCCAGGACAGCGTGCCGCCCCTGCACAGGTGGGCCCGCCCGCGCCCGCGCCTGCCCCCACGCCCTGCGCCACCCTCACCGGCCCCCTCCCCCAGGCAGGTCCTCGTGATCCTGTCCCAGCTGGAGGGCAACGCCGGCTTCTCCATCACGCACCGCCTGGCCCACCGCAAGGCTGCCCAGGCCCCCCTCAGCGACTGGACGGCCACCAGGGGCACCCACTGCCCCCCGCTCACCCCCGAGGTCGCGGGCCTGCACGGGCCCCGGCCACTGTGAGCTGCTCGCCGAGGGTCCGCTCCCCTCAGGACAGGGCCAGGGTGCAACCGACCCCTGCCTCCCGCACTTTAGGAGGGAGACCCCCGGCCAGGGGCACTTGAACCAGAATCTCAGGACCCTGCCCAACGAGCCCCCACCCCTGCAGACCCCTGCCCGGCTGGGGCCGCCTGGCCACAAAGCAAAATACCTCGAAGCCCGCCACCAGCTGGGGAGCCGGCCAGCCTCGGGGGGCACCGGCGGCCAGGATCTCCCCTGTGAGGCAGCCAGGAACAGGGTTCACAAAACCAAATCTCCCCCCCCGGGGCTGCCCCAGGGTGAGGGCCGGGACCAGCCCCTCTGGTGGGGATACAGGATCAGGCTTCAGGGTCTCGAGCGGGGGCATCGGGCTGTGGGCTGAGCACAGGGCCTTAGTCCAGGCCAGCGAGGACCCCCAGCCACCTTGGCGTCGGAGCAGCACAGCCTCTGCACCCCAGAAAGCAGGTTCGGGTGGCCATGGGCAGGGAGGGGCCTGCTTCAGCTTCCCCTGCTCCTGGCGACACTATGCAAATCCCGGGCACCACCCGGACAGAAGCCATGCCGGCCGGGCGCAGTGCAGCCGCGTGTCTGCGGGGCCTGCTAGGGGGGCTGAGGCTGCGACCCCCGCCCGCTGCCCCCCGGCCTCAGCAGGGAGCTCAAGACGCTCGGCCTGGCCCCCCAGTGCAGCTGGTCACCCGGCCCGGGCAGCACCCGTGTCCTCCTGGGGCTTGTGGGGTTTTTACATCTCCAGAAACACCACACTGCCCTTTGGGCCTCCTTTTTATTTCGTTCTTTTACTCTGAGCTGTGAATATTTTTAACCCTGTAAATACACCGGCTCTTCCAACATAGAGACTATTTTATCAATTGTCAATTCCAGTTCTGTACAGCTCGGATCCTCAAGGGTGGTTTCCAGACTCAGGCTCTGACGGACCAAATAAAAAATTTTGTTTTGTAGCAACTCCTCACGTCTGTCTCTGCCCATCCTGGGGGCCCTCGTGGAATCGCAGGGTGGTGGGGGCAGGAGCTGGGGGAGCAGGGGTGGCCCCGAGGCCTTGGAGGCTGAGCCCGGTCTGTGCAGTGACAGAGGCATGCCCAGTCCCCGCCCGGGGCTCAGGCCCTCTGGGCTCCGGGGTGT
The DNA here is from genome assembly GCA_004027775.1 of Bradypus variegatus. Lineage (NCBI taxonomy): Eukaryota > Metazoa > Chordata > Mammalia > Pilosa > Bradypodidae > Bradypus > Bradypus variegatus. Next base: position 44,717 of record PVKY010000040.1, on the reverse strand, counting down.
GGGTGGTGGGTACTGGCCCAGCCCCCATGTCCCTCCCCTGCACAGGTGGCTGCAGCTGGGGGGCTCGGGGCACCTGCCGGGCTCAGGCCGAAGTTGGGGGCGGGTGCGAAGTTCGGCCAGGCTGCCCAGCAAGCGAGAAGGCAATTAGAGCCACCAGCAGCTGCCCGGGGCCGGCCTCAGGCAGCAGGGAGCTGCCACAGCGCATCTCGCCACGGCCACCGCGGTCTCCAGAGTGGGGCGAGGGGCTGTGTGCCCCCAGCCTGCCCGGGGACCTGAGAGAGAAGGGGTTGGGGTCAGGGGGTGTAGGCATCCACAGCCTGAGAGGATCCAGGGCACACGCTGGTGTGCCGCCTCGGAGCCGGCGGGTCCCAACGGACGCCCCCCGTAACAGTGCTGCTCAGGGCGGGGGGCGGCCTGAGGAGGGGGCCTTGCCCGGGGGTCCAGGGACACAGCCCAGCAAGGCCTGGATGCCAAAGTGTCCCTCCCCTACCCCAGGCCCCCTTCTTGCCCTCCCCAGCCCTCTCCCCAACAGCCCCCTGCGGCCTCACCCTCATGGTCCCCCTTTCTGTCCTCTTTGTCCCCTGCAACGTGGGCCATCGCCCTGTGTTCCCCTCTCCCCTCTGGACGCCTCCCGGGGTGCCTCGCACCCGGTGGCCTGCGGGCCACGGCCTTCCCCTCCCGGCGCCGGGCGCGCGCTCACCGTCGCTGTCAGAACCACTTAGTGTACAAATTAGCCGCGGCCTCCCCCGCGCCACTGTGCTCCCGCGGCCCCGGGCCTCTCCCGCAGCTGCCCGGCGTGGGCTGCACGGGGGGCGCGGCCGGGCGGGTGTCCAGAGATGCACCAGGGGCCTAGGGACGGGCCGGCGTGGGAGCCGTCTGGGGGGCCACCCAGTGCCCCCAGCCCCCGCCTACCCCCGCTGGCCAGCCTGCCACTCAGGCGGGGAAAATCGGCTGTGACAGGCCCGGGCAGGCCGGCCCTGGGGCCCAGCGCACACAGCGGCTCCTCTTGCAGAGCATATGGCTGCTGTCAGCCCCGAGCTCTGCACAGGACCTGGGGGGCCGGGGCTGCCTGAGCTTCTCACCCCACTCCCTCAGCCCTGCTCAGCACCCCGGCCACTCACGTAGCCCCTACCCCGCTCACATGCCTCCTGCGACGGGGATCTCACTACCCTGCAGCCCCTTCCACCCCTGCTGCACGTGGACATGGGCCCCACTGCAGCATGGCCACTAGCCTGGCAAAGGGGCACAGGGGCTCCCCGAGAGGTCGGTGCTGCAGCCGGTCTGGGTGGCAGCTGCCCCTCCCAGGAAGTGAGCCCTGGCCGGAGCAGGAGCCGCCCCGCAGGTTCCTGGGTCAGGGCTGGTGTCTTGTGTGCATTGGGGGCGAGTGCCTGTCCTGGGGCCACCCGTGTGGCTGGTTGCTGGCCAACGTAACGCGTGCACGCCAACCTCACCCAGGGGCTCCAGGGGCTGCGGCACAGACAGCCCTCAGCCCCTGCGGGGGCTCAGACCCCCGCACAGCACACAGCAGCCTGGCCGCTGTGCCGGGCCTGCCCCCCACCCCACGCTGAGGCCCACACTAGCTGCAGGTGACAGGAAGTTGGCCGTGGCAGAGGGGCCAGGGTTCCCTACCCCTCCCTGTGCCACTCAGGCCAGGGTGCCCCGAATTCCCCAAGGAGAGCTGGAAGTGCCCAGAAACCAAACCTCCCACCCCCACCTGCTTGCAGGGAGGGCAGGGGCCACCCCTCGGGCCCCAGCTCACCCCAACTTGTGGGGGTTCCAGTGGGCTGTTCACAACCCATCCCCAGGAAAGCAGGACGCGGCCTCAGCACAGACGTGCACCAGCCGAGCAGGCAGATGTGCCGAGGGTGACCGGCCCTCGCCTGGCTGTGTGTGGTGGGCACGGACACACACTGCCCCCTGCTCGGGCCACCAGGGCACAGCCAAGCTCATCTTCCCCTTCGTGCTGTGTGCGCGCACCCAGGAGCTGGCCCCGGGGCTCCGACTCGTGGAGGCCCCCTGTGGCACCCCTGTGGCCCAAGCACCCTCCTCCCCCAGGGGTCCTTGGTCACCTGGGCCACTGTCCTTGTGTGCTAAGACATGGGGCTCCCCATGATCAGAGCTCCCCGGGGTCACCCCCTCACCCTAACCCTAACCCTCCCCTCACTGCCCCAGCCAGCCCATCTCCCAAGCCGGCCTCGGGCCCCCACAATCTCAGAGGCTCAAGCTCAGGTGCACCAGTCAGGGCAGGGACAGCCCCTGAGTCGAGCAGCTGAGACTCAGGCCACCCCTTCCTGGTCATGGTCAGCCCATGGGGGCGTCCGTGGGCAGAAAGCAGCAGGGCTGCGGCCTGCAAGCCGCCCAAGCTCTCCCGGCCTAGGGCCGCCTGCACGGGCGGTGGAGTCAGCCTGTGCTGCTATGGCAGCCCCCAGCCCCAGTCGACGGTGCTCGCCCCCCGCCTCAGCTCACAGCACCCCCCAAGCCCCAATCCACAGCACACCCCCAGACCCGGCCCATGGGGGCTCCTTTCCCAGGAGGTAGTGTGAGACAAAAGGGGGTACTTACCTGTCATGTCCCCAAGCATGGCCGCCCTCAGGCTTGTGGAGCACTGGTGACCCCGTGCAGCTGGGGCCTGGTCGGCGGCAGGTCTGGGGCCACCGCAGCCTCTGCCTGAGCCGGGGGCAGGGGCGGGCATGGCCCCCACTGCGCAGACTAGAACCCCGAGGCTGGAGCAGTAGGGCCGAGGGGGTGCTGCCGTGGGGGGGACACTGAGAGCCCCTGCTGAGCCTGCCCCCCTTCCCCAGGACACCCTGTCCCCTCAGTCAGAGCCGGACACCCCAGGGAGCTGGCAGGGAAGTGTAAGGAGCGTGCCCAGGGACCATGTGGAGAGCCGGGTGCTCCGTGGGGGGTGGCAGCAGTGCCCGCCCCTCGCTCTGAGGCCCCAGGCTGAGGGGGGAGCGCAGCCGGGCAGGGGGTGGGCAGGAGGGGTGCTGGGGCGTCCAGGAACATCCAAGCCCCTCCCCATCCCTGTCTCACCCCCAGGAGGGGCAGATGGGGGGGTTCTGGGGCACCTCCCAGGGGAGTGAGGGCTGTGTGGAGCGCTGATTCCTGAAAGGGGGGAGCAGGTGGTGACCGGCTTGAGCCAGTGGCCATCGGGGTGGGGGGAGGGGGCGACTCCAGAAGGGAAACGGGGCGTGGGGGGGCTTTGCCTGGGGAGCTGCCCTCACCCCCACCCCAGCTGGCCGGGGGTGACTCGGTCCAGGAGCTGGGTTCTGCCAGCTCAGCTTGGGGTTCTGTCCCTTCCGGGGCTTTGTCCCAGGGCTCAGCCCCAGGCTGGGGCTCGGAGGCCGCCCCCCAGCGCCCTTGGCCGCCGCCCGCGCTCAGGGACCCGGGAGACCCGCCGCCTCTGCGTGCCCCGCGGCGGCCTGCGGGCGGCGGGGGTGAGACGTGCGGGCGCCCCTCGTTCGGCCGCGCACCGCGCACCTGGACCGGCGGGCAGCAGCGAGCGGGTCCCGGCGCGAGAGGCGGTGAGTGCGAGGGGGCTGTGGGTCGGGGGGCGGTGCGGGGGGGGCGGGGGCGCGCGGCGCGGGGGTCGCAGGGGTCGCGGTCGTGGGGCGCGGGGCGCGGGCGAGGGGAGCAGCGCCCGCCCCCAGCCCGCCTCGGAGGTCGCCGCCCGCCCCCGGCGCCCCGCGCACGCGCAGCCGCTCCCGCCGCCAACTTCGGGGGGCGCGACTCGGCGTCGGGGGGCGCAGCCGGTGGCGGAGGCTTCGCGACTCGGGCGGCGCGAGTGGCGACAGGTGCGCGGGGCCCCGCGGCTGCGCCGGCCTCAGTTTCCCCTGCCGTCCTTGGGGCCGGGGGAAGGGACGGGAAGTGCGGACGCCGCCGTCTCCGCTCCCCGGAGCGCGCAGGTGAGGCGGGCGGGCGCGTGGGCCGAAGTTGGGACGCTGCGATGCGGGCAGGGCAGGGTCCGCGGGCGCACGGGGCTCTCCCCCGTCCCGGTTGGGGTGCGGTGCACCCGGACCATCACGGCAGCAGCCTCGACCCCGGAGCAGGGAGGGAGCTGGGGTCCTCCAGCAGCTTCACCCCAGCGACGGAGGAGGCTGCGCCCCGGCCCCCCCTCCCTCCACGCCCCCCAGACCTCAGGGCTGGTTAGGGGGTCCCCGGCACAGGGCGCCTGCCCCCCCCCACGTCCCGGGCGGGCCCAGCAGGGGCTCCCGCTCCCGGCCGCGTTCTCCCCGAGCCCGGGAAGGTCAGGGGGACCCAGGTGCTGGGCTCCGCCCAGGGGAGGCGGGGGTCCCGGAGCTGGGGTGCGGGGGGCAAATGCCTCAGGGAGCCCGCGCACCGGCAACTCCGGGCAGCTCTGGGGGTCTCGGCTCTGTGTGACCTGCTGGGCAGCCCGGGGGAGGGGCCCTGAGTCCCCTGGGGTCAGCAGCTGCTGGGGTGGCGGCCGGGCAAGCCCTCCCAACCCACCGCCAGGTGCCTGCTCTGGGGGGTCTGCAGGTTGCACCTGTCCCTGCCTGGGAGGAGCCCCCAGCCCGGGGCTCGGGAGGGGCGGCGCCAGTGCAGGGCACAGCTGTGTGGCTCCCAGGCCCTGCGTGATGGATGGTCCCGCACAGCCACCCGTCGCCCGAGCCCTCACTCCCATTTGTCATCCCCCATCTTGGGGGGCAGGAAGCGGGGCCGCCTCCAGAGCCCACCGCCAAGTCCGGGCTGGGGTGCAGCCTCTTGGAACCCCACAGAGCCTCTTCCCTGCCCCAGTCTCAGGTGGCCGGCTCAAGCCTTCCGGGGCACCCTCCCGGGCCCCTGGTGTTGGGGTGCTGCCCCAGCCCCCCTGCCCAGCCCACTGGCCAGCCCACTGGCCTCCACGGGAGTCTGTGACTGCGTGTCTGTGTGTCCTCAGGTGTGGCTCTCTACGTGACCCCAGGTTGGAGCTGTGGGGGGTTTCATGCGTGTGTATGAGTGTGTGTCTGCTCTGAGCGGGGTGTGAGCTCTGTGTGCCGGCCCCAGCCAGCTCAGCGGGCCATGGCCGTTCCTCTGGGACCCGAGCGAGGGGGTCGTGGGGACGGCCCGTGTCCACGCTCACATGTGCATGCACGGCTCCCTTGCACACGCATGTGGGCACACAGGCACCCACAGGCTCGCGCTGCACTCCCCGCACGGGCCCGGGAGCCGGGCGGCCCAGGTGGCAGCCCAGATGGAGCACGGCGGCGGCGGCCGGGCCGGGGAGGGGCCTTGGCCGAGCGTGTCCCCGGCAGCCTCGGCCGCTGACCCGCCTGGAGCTGCCCAGATGGAGCTGGCGGAGCAGGTGGCCGAACTGTGGGGGCCGAGCTGCCACGGCGGCCCCGGCCCGGCCCCTGGGAGGCGCACACCCGCGTGCGCACACACCCAGCGGCGTTAAGCCGACGCTCCCCGGGCTCGGAGTCTTTTGCTCGCTCGTTGTCTTGGCTTTACTCCCGGCCTGGCGGCTGCGGGGATGCAAGGGCGCAGGGTCAGGCTGGGGGGCCTGATGGCCGCCAGGAGGGACCCGGACATGGGCCTCTGCTCAGGATGGGGGCGCGGGGCTGCGTGCCGTGTCCCAGAGGGAACACGGGCTGCACAATTAAATTCCAGATACACGACAGGTCCTTTTCAGCGCGGCTCCAAAATGCCGCCCAGCCCCTGGGCCACCGAAGGCCAGCGTCTCGGGGTGCCCTGCGCGCCCAGGCTGTGGGAGCCGGCAGCCGAGGCGCAGGCGCTGACCGCAGGCCCACCCGCAGGTGGCGGGGGCCATGTCCCGCGTGGGCCCCGGGGCGCGGGCGCAGGCCCGGAGGCCCAAGAAGCCACACTACATCCCGCGGCCGTGGGGCAAGCCCTACAACTACAAGTGCTTCCAGTGCCCCTTCACCTGCCTGGAGAAGTCGCACCTCTACAACCACATGAAGCACAGCCTCTGCAAGGCCTCCCTGTCGCTGCTGCTCGGCGCGCCCAACTGGGGGTGCCGCCGCGCCCCCCCGGCCCGCACGCTCACCGCGCCCACCCCCGCTGGCCCCGGGGACCTCCCCACCACCCCTGGCCCCGTCGCCTCCAGCGACTTCTCCCTGAGCGGCTGTGCCGGGGGTCCCGAGCCGAGGCCCGAGGGGACCCCGGGGACGCTGCCACCCCCAGCCAGGACCACCCAGAAGCACCCAGACGCTGGCGGCCTCCTGGCCGAGCCATGGGAGCCAGGGCCCGGCAGGGGCCTGCGGAGTGTGGCCACGGTGGGCCCGGGCGGCGCCGTCCCCTGTTACCCGCCACCTGCCCTGGGCAAGCCCCCTGAGCCCCGGGGTCTCCACCTGTCCCTGCTGGGCCTCAGCTACCCGCTCGGCCCTGGGCTCCTCTCCTACCTGGGGCCCTCGCTGGCTGCCGCGGCCCACCTGCCCTTCCTGGCCGCCAGCCCGGGGCTGCCCCCCGCCCCACAGCCCCCCGAGCGCCTGGCCCTGGCCCCCCGCCTCTACTACCCGCTGCTCTTGGAGCGCACCCTGGGGCCGCCAGCAGGCAGGGCCGCCCCCACCAAGCCGCCCATGGCCCCCAAGAGGCCTCCAGGGACGTGGGCCACAGGGTTGCTAAAGGTGCCCACTGCTGGGGTGGGGGTGCCCTGGCCCTGTGGCCCCCCCTGGGACCCAGGGCAGGACGAGGAGCTGGGGCAGGCCGCCCAGAGTCCCCCGAAGAGGAGGCTGCCCCCGGCAAGCATAGCCGAGTGGGGTTCCCAGAGCAGGTGGGTGCAGAGCCCCAGGAGGGGGGGGGTCGCCAGGGGTGGGGGGGTGGCTGGGCCAGTCCTGAGCTCAGCGGCCAGAATGCGGGCTCCAGAGGGGACCAAGTGTGGGGAACCTGCCTGCCTGTGTCTCCGAGGTCCCTCTCCCTGGAGCTCCGGGGAGCCAGGCCAGGCAGGGGGGCAGGGGAGTGGAGGCAGGGGCTGTGGTGGGCTGTGCTGCCTCCTGACCGGACCCCCGCCTCCAGCTGGCTGACCGGCCCCTCCGCACTGCTTTGGCCTGAGGACAAGGAGCCAGGAGACCCCGATACCCCAGGGCCTGGGGCCGCCCTCACCCGGCCGCCGTGGGGCCCGGTGCCCCCCAGAGCTGGGCGCGTGAGCGAGGACCTGCTCCGGGCCCTCGGGGACTGCGCCCGAGTGGAGCAGCGCCTGGGGCAGTTGGCGCCCACCAGGGGCCCGACCCCACAGCCCCTGAGGGAGCAGCTGGGCCAGATCCGGCGGGAGCTGCTGACCATCCACCAGGCGCTGGAGGAGGCCGTGCAGCCGCCGGAAGTGCCGCTCGACCTCTCCGTGAAGCGGGCGCCCCCCCCGGGGCCTACGGGGCCCAAGGGGGTCTGGGGGGCCCCCGAGCCCTTCTCTGGCCGCACCACTAAGTGTGAGGCCGACTCCAGCGGCCCGCCCCCTGCACCCCCCCTCTGCCTCCTGCCCCCGGGGACCCCCCGCCAGGCCCCTGACGATGCCGCTCCTGCTGGCGGCTGGGGCTCCCTGGGCAGGGCTGGGGGCTCAGGGACCCCCGAGGCCATGCCTGGCCTGCAGAGCCCCCGGGCTGCTGAGGGCTGACCTGCTGCCGTCCGCCCCAGCTGCATGCAGCCTGCGCCCCACCCACCCGCACCCCCAGCTCACCTCCGGGGCCACTGGCACCTACTATCAGTCGTGGACATTAAAATAGAAACCACCACACACCCACCCTGGCCTCCTTCCTTCTCGCGGCGTCGCCCGTGGACACCCCCAGGAAGGGCCCCGCCCAGGGGCTCCCCAACAGGTGGCGTTGGGACCCCTGCCCGTGTCTACCTCCCGCTGCCGGGCTGACCCAGGGGGCCTGGGGTCGAGGTGCCCTGTGCCCCCGCAGATGTGGGGTGGGTAGAGGGGCCTCCGGTGGTGGGAGCAAGGGGTGGGGGTGAGCGGCAGGGTCCGCGTGGTCTGGGGGCCACTGGGGCCAGGGGTTGAGTGGTTGGCGCGGGGATGGCGGTGCCTGGGGAGGGTGGCCCGAAAGTCCAGCTCTCAGGGGAGCCTGCACCCCCCACGGCCCCGGCCCTGCAGCCGCGATAGACATCGGCCTTCACAGCTCGCTGCTCCCCCCGACCCCTGCGCAGCCTTTCCCACAGCAGGGAGTGGGGGGCGCCCGGGACCCCCGGGCCTCACAGGCCCCGGCACAGCTGGTCACCCCTCTGGCCCGGGGCACGGAATTCCCCTCCGTGGGGGCGCGGACACGGCTCCTGGGCTGGGCCGGCCGGGCTGGGGCCGGTCCTCGCAGGCCCAGGGGCTGCCCCATTAACCGGCCCGATAGCATCGGGGCGTTACGAGGCCTCGGAGCAGGGGGCGGGGGCGGGGCAGGCGCCCGCACGGCTACCCTCACCCCAGAGGCAACCGGGGGCTTCCTCGGGGGGGCTGGGGGCTGCGAGTGGAGCTGGGGAGTGTTGGGAGAATCCCCAGGACCCCGAGTCTGAGCTGAACCCACCCCTCCCTGGCCTTGGGTCAGGACCCCATGTGTCTTTGCCCCCGAGATCTCACCACTCTGGGCACACAGGCGGTGTGTGGAGAGACCCCATGTCACACAGCAGCAGGCAGGGGTGCAGAGCGAGGCCCACGGGGGTGCGCAGCCCCCCATGGCCCTGTCCGTGGCCCTTGAGCCCCTGAACGAGTCGCAGGGGGTGTTGGGGGCAGCAGGTGACGCGGGTCGAGCCTGCCCTGCCAGCTCCGCGGGGAGAGTCCTGGGTGGGGGGCACGGCCCAGGAGGCCCTGGGGCAGGAGCGGGGCCGCGGGGGTGCTGGGCTCCGAGCGACACGGCTGGGTGCACATTGCATGGAGCTGCCTGGGCGCCCGGCCCCTCCCCACCCAGCCTCCGGGCTCCCATTTCCAACAACACAGGCTGCGGCCGCGGAGCCCGGAGCAGGGCGGGGAGCTGCCCCCAGGTAAGGAGCCCCCGACCTGGGCCCCCAGCGGGAGCGGTGATGGCCAGGGGCCGCGGCCAGCCCTGGGGAAGGGGAAAGGGCTGGAGGAGCAGAGCAGGGCTCACCGGCCCCTGCCCCCACCAGGGTCCCACATTGCCTGGGGCTCATCCGGGGCCTGGAGGCAAAACCATAGGGGCCTCTGGGCCAAGTCCCTAGGACTCGGCAGGGACTGGGGACCTGGATGACCTGAGCTCGATCTCCACTCAGGCCCTTCCATGCCTCAGTTTCCTCATCTGTAAAGTAGGAGGATGCCAGCCCCGAAGGATGACGAGCGGGTGCTGCAGCCTCTGCGCCCGCGTTGCTTCGCATGGCGCGGTGCACAGTGATGTCGGTGGCCTGCCGCCCTGGGTCCCCTGTGTCCTGGGACTGGCCTGGGGTCCCGTCTGCTCACGGCAGGCCCGGTTACTGGGGCGAATCCTGGTGCCCGCCGGGGCCGTGGGGGTGCCGCGGGGCCTGCACTGCTGCCCGGACAGCCTGCTCTTCCTGACTGCTGGGGCTTCGCCTTACGTGCACGTGCTGGACCTCGAGGGCTGCTCCGTCTGCCGGCTGCCCTGCCGCACACCGCGAGCTGGGGCCTTCGTGCCAGAGGATGTGGCCGTGACGGCCGTGGGGCTCATGGTGGTCAGCGACTTGACCCACGGGGCTGTGCACACCCTCTGGCACACGGCCCGGGCCCTCCAGAGGCGCAGGGTGACAGTGGGTGTTGTCCCGTCCCCCCCGGGCGCTGGCTGTGGACACCCTCAGCCGCCTCCTGGTGACAGACTACGCGCCGGCGGCCGTGCACTGCTTCACCTTGGGCCCTGCCCTCGAAGCCCTGGCCCCCGCCACGGTGTGGGGTCTGCTAGGCCCCTGCTGGGTGGGCCTGGGGCCCGACGGGGGCCTGGATGTGAGCGAGGAGAGTGGGGAGGTGCGGCTGTTCGGCAGCACCCTCCAGCCCCTGGGCTCCCTGGGGGCCCTGACAGGGCACCCCTTCAGCAGCCCAGGCAGCCTGTGCTCCGACGCCGAGGGCAACGTCATAGTGTCTGAGGGGCTGGGGCGATCTGCAGGGTGGGGCGTACCAGCTGTGAGCAGCCCCGACAGCCCCCAGCCTGCCGGACCCGGTTCATGGATCACCCACAGCTGCGCCCCAGCCGCCTCCCGGCCCTGCACCCCGGCTCCACACCACCCGGGCCCAGCCGTCCTCGAGGTCCTTGGAGCGTGCGGCCTGCTGCCAGCCCCCACGCCGCGGGCTCCGCCGCCCGGTCCCCAGCCCTAATCAGGCGGCGGCAGCAGGGAGGGTGTGGCTGGGCAGGGCAGGGGTGAGGCCCCGGGAGCCCCCGCACCAGACACACCCTCCATGCAGAGCCCCCAGCAGCTTTCCTGGGAGCAGCGGAGGTAAGCAGGGGTTCGAGGGGAGAGGCCACCCTGGAGGTCCCTGGGGGGGCCCACGCCTGGGGTTGGAGCTGCAGGGCCCCCTTCCCTGCCCCACGTGGACCCTTCCCAACCTCCCAGCCTGGATGAACCTCCGTTTTTCTCCTGGAAAAATGGGGACTGACCACTGCAAGCTTGGGGGTCAGGGTGGTTCTGGAGAGCCGCTCTGGGGGGACAGACGCCTGCTGCTTGCGAGATCTGTTCTGTCCTCCATTTCCCGGGCAGGGGACTGAGCCCCAAAGGGCTGGGGGGAAGGTCCCAGGGTGAGTCTGGGGTGCAGTCGGGCTCCTGGCTTCAGGGGTGCTCTTCAAGGGGAGGGGCCGGGGGTCACGGTGCCCGCAGCCGGTGTGTGTGTGGGGGGCCCTGCTCACGCCATGGCCAGACCTTGGGGGTCTGTGGTTCAGGCCGTGACACACCCAGGACCCCCGACGAGTCCCAGCCCTGGGCCAAAGGACCCCATGGAGGCCGAGCTCGCAGCAGGGGCTCCAGGAAACTGCTGTCGCCGCCGCCGGGGCGGGGGGCTGGGGCGCGGCTGCCCTGGGAACCCACACAGGGCCTGGGGGCAAGGTGGGGTCCGGGATTACTCGGTCCCTCAGAGACCCCAAAGCTGCCGCCTCCGCCTCTGAGGGGCCGACGTGGGGGCCGCTCGGTATCTCACGGCCCGTCCGTGGCGGGGGCGCAGGGGGCGCAGGGGCGCGGGCCGGAACGTGCGCGCGCGGAACGCGGGAACGGGGCCGCGGGGCCGCCCGGGCGCCTTTGCGGGCAGGACCGTCGCGCGGCAACGCCGGAGCGAGCGGAAATGGGGCTCGGGTCCCGCGGCGCGCCCGCGGCGGGGCTGGGGGTCGCGAGCGCCGCCGCCCCCCTGGCTCCGCGCCCCGCGGGCCCCGACGCGGTGCCGTCCCTGCCGCCCGAGGGCGCGACCCCGGGGCGCAGCCGGTGAGCGGGGCGCGGAGGGCCCGGCCTGGAGCCGCCCGGGCCGGGGGACGCCGACCCCGCCGCGGCTGGCCGGGGGCTCGGAGCGGGCCGGGCGCGGGGTCCTGGGCGCGGGGCTGGTGGGCGCGGGGCTTCAGCCGCCTCCTCCGCGGCCGACCCGATCGGCCGTTTCCCCGGGGCGGCGGCCGGGGCCTCCCGCGGAGACTCTCCCAGGCGGGCGCCGGGGTCTCCCGGCCCCGCATCGCAGGAGGCCCCGGCCGCCGCCCCGCGCCCCGGCCCCGCGCTTCCCCCTTCCCTCTGCGCCGTCACGTGCGGGCTTCTCTGAGCCGCTCTGTCCCACAGCCTCTGCTCGCTAAAGCCTCTCTCCTTAGATGTAGAATTTTATTTTAAGGGACACTTGCTAGAGGAAGCGGAATGCACACAGAGAAAGGAAGAGCACAGGCGCCGCGGTCCACCCAGCGGATTTTCACAGCGCGAGGGCCTGTGACCCCCCCCCCCCAGCACGCGACTATTGTCAGGCCGCTGGTGCTTTGCTCGCCAGCGTGGTTTTCTTCCCCAAGCAGGGGTCCTGACAGTGGCTCCCGTGGCCGTCACCCCCCAGCCAGGCACACCTGGGCCCTCGCCGGCAGGGTCGCTGGGTCACTCAGGGTCTTGGGGGCAGTGGGGAGAGGGCGTTGGGGAGCCCTTGGCGGGCTCGCCCAGAGGGACCCCTTTAGGTGGGAACCCACAGCGGCGAGAGGCCCAGGTCTGAGCCACCCGCAGGGGAGCAGAGCAGCTGTGCTGGTGTGTGCCGCGCAGTTTGTGTCTGGGGGGCCCCCTCCCAGCGCCCTCTGACCCTCAGCACTAGCATGGAGGTCAGGGGAGGCCTCTGCACCTCCTTGGTGTCCTCCCCGTCCCCCTGATGTGTGTGCCTCCACTGTCCCCTGTCACAGGGCCTAGGTGCAGTCGGAGCTCAGGGCCCTTTCCCAGGCGGTTGCTCTGCCCTCTGTGCATGAGAAGGTGCACAGCCCAGGCGAGGGTGGCTCCGGGGCCTGCCACCACCCTGGGGCGAGTTCTGCTGCCGCAGCAGGCTCTATCGGCGAGGGTCTCAGGCAGAGGAATGAGGGCCCTGTCCAGCTCCCAGGTGCTTGCTGAAGGGGATTCCCGGAACCCACAGTCCCCATGAGCTTCCTGGTTGGGGAGAAAAGGCCCAGGGTCCCTAGAATTCAGGAATCTCTGCTTGGGACCTTGCTGCCGACAGCTCCCGTTGGGGTTAGTGAGGGGCCATTGGCCTGAATGGTGGAAGTCCTCGCGGAAGGCACAGGACATGGTTTCTCCTCTCCGGGGACCTGTGGGCTTCCCTGCCCACAGGTCCAGGTGCCCACACATGGGTGGAGGACCTGCCCTCGGTGGCCACTGGGCCTCCCGGGGAGGATGGTGGGTCCGCGCCGAGGCGGAAGCCCAGCAGAGCTGGACCTGTCCCGTGAGTGCCATGGGCTGGTGGGCGCCCGCTAAGGGACCGGACGGGGGCTGGCTTGGTGCCATGGGCTGGTGGGCGCCCACTAAGGGACCGGACGGGTGGGCGCCCGCTAAGGGACCGGAAGGGGGCTGGCTTGGTGCCAGTCACATCCCCGGGTGCCCCCTGGCCGCCAGCACTTTGTTTTAAATGCCCATCTTGACTCTTGCTGCCTTAGTTAAGTCCACCACAGTCGTTCAAGTTTTAATTCGCATTCCTTTAACTGTTAACAAGGTTGTCATTTTTCCATGTGCTATGCATAAAAAAACTCTAACCGGGTTCCTTAAAAACAAAGGTAAAAACCCTTGTGTTCTGCCCCAAAGCCCTCGTCAAGTGCTCCTGGGCCGGACCTGTGACTTTGCCTCGCCTCTGTCCCTCGTCCCAGGAACTGGGAGGAAGCGGGGCCTGCTGCCAGGCGCGTGCTTGCCCCATGTGGAAGGGCTTGGCCCGGTCGTGGTGGTCAGCCAGGGCCACCGCCAGCCTCTGGGACCAGACTGCGGGCAGGGCCAGCCGCCCACCCCTGGCTGCCGTGGCCTTTCCGAGCCAAGCCTCTGCCCGCTCTCTTCCAGGGTCCCCGGCATGGTGCTCAAGGCTTTCTTCCCCACGTGCTGCGCCGCGGCGGACAGTGGCCTGCTGGTCGGCCGGTGGGTTCCGGAGCAGGCCAGCGCCGTGGTGCTGGCGGTGGTGCACTTCCCCTTCGTCCCCGCACAGGTCAGGGAGCTCCTGGCACGGGCGCAGCGGGCCAGCCGGCTGAGCATGGCCGTGCTGGGCACCTGGAGCCACCGCCGGCTGGAGCCCGAGGAGGACCTGGGCGCCATCTTCCCCCACGAGCCCTGGCTGCAGCTCTGTCGTGACAGGGGCAGCACGGGCTGGAGCTGCAAGGCTGTCTACCGGCAGGCGCCTGCCGCCCCCGGCGAGGACCAGGTCATGCTTGTCTTCTACGACCAGTGCGAAGTGCTGCTGTCCCAGCTGCACCCGCCTGCGGCCCGGCCCGACCACCAGGCCGGGGACGCCCCGGGCAGCGTGGGGGGCCTGGCGGCCGTGTTCGACACGGTGGCCCGCAGCGAGGCGCTCTTCCGCAGCCACAGGTTCGATGGGGGGCCGGTGCGCCTGAGCCACTGGCAGTCGGAGGGCGTGGAGGCCAGCCTCCTGGCGGAGCTGGCCAGGCCGGCCGCGGGGCCCGTCTGCCTGCTGCTCACCTGTCTGCTGTCGCTGGTCTCGGCCGTCAGCGCCTGCCGGTGGGTGCCTGGGCCGGGCGGGTGCGAGGGCGGGGGGCCGCGAGGGTCCGCGGCTGGGCTCGTGCCGCCGCTTCCGGTGGACGCCATGCCGTCTGGCTGGTGCTGGCATCCAGGAGGACTCGTGCAGTCGCATTCCTGGGGCAGAGCCAGGCCTCCTGGGCAGTGGCGGCAGTTGTGTGGGAACCGCCAGGTGGGCTTTGGAGGACTCGGTCGCCTCAGGACCCCGAAGGAGAAAGAGGACCTTGGATCAGGCCGTTGCTGCTTCCCCTTCTGCTGCCCTGGCCTGTGCTCTCGCTGCCCTGGTGTTCTCTGTCCTCCCCTGGTCCCCGGCCCCCGCCACCCCTTCCTCCTGCACCATTGCCCCAGGTGCTCATGGAGAGGCAGCCCCGAGCCCGGGTGGGGTTCCAGACCCTCCTGGGGCCACTCCGGGGGTGCAGCGTGGGATATTCTGGAGGGCACGGGGGCCAGGAGAGAGGCCACCCCAGTGGACGTCTCCTTGGGGTGCTTCTTGTGGGCAGCTGTGGCCTCACCGCCCCGCTCCCAGGGTCTGGGGTTGGCGGGCCTGGCCTGGAAAGGGAACCTGCAGCTCGGGGCTGGGGGGGGGTGCCTTGAGCTACAGGGGGACATCACGACATGAGGGGACGCCCCAGGGGCCACGCCAGTGTGAGGGTGTTTGTGCACAGGTGCGTTTGGGGGAGAAGGTCCTCAGCTGGCCCCAGGTCTGAGCACCCTAGAAAGGTGGGGAAGCCCCGTGCGCCCTCGGTATGGCTTGGCCCAGAAGGCAATGGGGTCCTGCTCCCCACTGCCCCCATGGCTCTGGGCCTGCCTTGGGCCACAGCCCCCAGGCAGCCTTGCGAAGTTGCCGAGGGCCCAGGCCAACTGCATGGCTGGCGAGGGGCGGGAGGGTGAGGGGCTCACGTTCTTGGAGCCGGTTCCGGCGGTGCTGTTAAGGACGTGGCCCCCTGCGGGGCCCTGAGCACCCCGAGGCGAGGCCTGCACTTGATTCGGCCCCTGCTGCGGAAACATTCGGGTGTCCGCGGCAGTGCCTTGGTTCTTGAGTTGCCCTGTGAGAAACCACCTGGGGGGAGTCTGGTGGGCTCACGAGACCCTTGTTGAGCCTTTGGGCTGCCAGGCGGGGTGGGTGCGATGGGTGCTGGGTGATGGGGGGCTGGGGGCTGTGGTTCTTTAGTGACCCGCTGCTCTAGGAGGATGCGGAGGTGAGGGGGTCCATGATAACTGTCACAGGTGCATACGGGGTCCCCCAAGTGCAGCTCCCTCTTCCTCCCGGCTGAGTCAGGGGTGTCCGCGGGGCAGGGGGTCTGAGCCGGGATGCTGGGGGTGGTGTCCTGATGAGGTCATTGCACCCCCACCCTGCAGGGCGTTCCGGCTCTGGCCGCTGCCCAGCATCTGGAGCAGGCTGTCCACGTGCGAGCAGGTTGGGCACCGGCTGGAGCAGCTCTCCCTGGTCTTCAGCACCCAGAGGGCCAGGGGCCCCGCCCAGCTGATGAGGTGGGGGCCCTGGTCCCCAGGGGTTGCGGGTCGCGGGCTGGGAGGGTGCCCCCACCACCTGAGCTCACCCCCCGGCCTTCAGGAAGGCCAACGTGCTCATGTCCCTGCTCCTGGACGTGGCCCTCGGCCTCACGCTGCTGTCCTGGCTGCACGGGAAGGACCGCACCGGGCAGCTGGCCGACGCCCTCATCCCCGTGGCTGACGTGAGTTGAAGGGGACCCTCCCGGGGCGGTGAGCCTCGGCTGGCCACGGCCACCCTCCCTGGCTGACTCCTGAGTGGCTCCAGGGGCCGTGCCAGGCTCACGCCCGGCCCCTGCGCTGCCCTGCCCTGGTCCCCGGGCCCAGTGTTCTGTGCTGTCATCTGTCTCCTGCTTCTTTGGGGGCAGCTGGCTTTGAGCTTGGGCCCCTGTGGGTGCAGCGTCACAGAACCTTCCGCACACGGTCGTGCTTGCCCCCCAGGTGGGGCCGTGGCCGCTCCCTGCTGAGCCGGGGCCCGCAGCGCCTCGCCCAGGCTCCTAAATCTCCGTGCAGGGTATCTGGGCCCCCCCTTCCCCTCCTGTCCCCTCCCTGCTCACCCCTAAGGGCCTGCCTCTCCCTGCTCCTCCAGCCATTGGAAGTGTGGGAGCCAGGCCCTGGCTGGTGGCCCCGGGGGCCCTGCTGCAGCCCCTGCCCTCCACCTCTGTGCTGTTTGTGGCCGCAGGACCCAGGGGCAGGGCGGGCCGGTGGCCGGGCAGCACCCGAGGGCCCCGGGCCACGAGGGCCTCAGGTGCTTTGACTGCTCTGCTGCGGCTTTGCTCTGCTCCTTCCTCTGGCAAAATTGCTCAGAAACATAAATACTTAATGTAAACCTGAAAGCCTCTCTCGGCTTCCAAGCTCTCGTTCCCTAAATAAAGAACGAGCTCCCTTTAGGAAGGAGGCAGGAAGCCCAGGGTTCCTCGCGTGGCCGCGGGGCCTCGGTGGGGAGAGGCCTGCGCCGGGGCGGCTGGGTGACCCTGCTGTGGCCTCAGTGTTGCTGGCAGAGCTGAGGGTCCCTCCGGCCGCCCCCACCCCCCGTATTGCTGCAGCGTGTGGCTGAGGAGCTCCAGCGTCTGCTGCAGTGGCTGATGGGTGCCCCGGCCGGGCTCAAGATGAACCGGGCCCTGGACCAGGTGCTGGGCCGCTTCTTCCTGTACCACATTCACCTGTGGATCAGTGAGTGCCGCCCACCAGGCCCCCCACGGGCCTGAGGAAGGAGCCGGGACCCCTTGGCAGGGCAGGGAGGGGGCAGGGAGGGCTGGGGTGCCTCAGCTGGCCCCGCTCCTGCCAGGCTACGTCCACCTCACGTCCCCCTTCGTCGAGCGGATCCTGTGGCACGTGGGCCTCTCGGCCTGCCTGGGCCTGACAGTCGCCTTGTCCCTGCTGTCGGACATCATTGCTCTCCTCACCTTCCACATCTACTGCTTCTACGTCTACGGCGCCAGGTACCAGCCGTGCTGCCCGGCGCTGAACGGGCCCAGGGCCCGGGACCTGGGGTGAGGACGGCGCCCCTGCCCAGCCCCGACACCCCCTCAGCCCCCCACTGCCCGCCCACCCCCAGGCTGTACCACCTGAAGATCCACGGCCTGTCCTCGCTCTGGCGCCTCTTCCGGGGGAAGAAGTGGAACGTCCTGCGTCAGCGAGTGGATTCCTGCTCCTACGACCTGGACCAGGTGTCGGCTGGGGGGGGGCCCGGGGTGGGCTGGGCCTGGCGTGTCCCTGCGGGGGCGTCCGTGCTCCCGGTCCCCCCCGGGGCCCTGTCAGGGTGCGGGCGGCAGGCCCCCTGGCTGACCCGGGCGGCCCTGCAGCTGTTCATCGGGACCCTGCTCTTCACCATCCTCATCTTCCTGCTGCCCACCACGGCCCTGTACTACCTGGTCTTCACGCTGGTGAGCCGCCGGGCCCCGCTCCACCCTGGGGCCCCGGGTCGTGGGTGACCTGGGCCCCGGGAGTCCCTGGCACCCCGAGGCCGGCCCTGGCCCGCGCGCCCTGAGCTCCGTCTCGGCCGCAGCTCCGGCTCCTGGTGGTGGCTGTGCAGGGGGTGATCCACCTGCTTGTGGACCTCGTCAACGCGCTGCCTCTGTACTCGGTCGGCCTCCGGCTCTGCCGGCCCTACAGGCTCGCGGGTAGGTGCCGGGGGCAGGCGGGGGACACGGGACGGGGCACCAGGGCCTCCTTTCCGGGGTTCTGGAATCCAGTGCCCGTTGCCCCGTTCCTCAGGGGTGTCTGCCTGGGGCACCTGCCTCAGGGAAGCGGAGGGCGGGGTCCCACGGCAGTCCCCAGGGTTCAGGGGTGCAGCTCGAGGCTGTCCTCCTCCCATCCTTTCCTAAAGCCGCACCTTCACCCTCGGGAGCTGCCCACTCTGGCTCTGGCGTCCCTGGGCTCAGGAAGCCCTCTCGGCCCTCACCCTGTGCAGGGACCGGCCAGGGAGAGGTGCAGGGTCTCCCACCCGTCCCCGTGCCCCTTCCCTGCCTGCCAGGGCAGACACCCACACTGCCGGCCAGGAGGCCCCAGCTGGGGCCAGAGGTCAGCCTCTCTGGCGTGGAGGCTTTGAACAGATTGGGGGAGCAGGTGAGTTCTGGCACAGCCAGCACTGCCCTGGATCTAGCCCACTGCCCGTCAGCTGGAGTCTCCGGGATTCCCTCCCTCAGATAAGGGGGTCCTCCTGCTCCAGAATCTACGGCTTGACCCCCTACCCCCAAATCTGCTGTCAGACAGTTGGGCAGACTCCCTGGGGATGAGCTTAAGTTGCTTTCTCTGGTCCCCATGTGGCCTGGGCCACGGACCCTGTCAGCAGTGTGACCACACGCCCCCGCCCCCAGCCTCCCCCCCCACCTCAGAGCCCCGGGCTCGGCAGAGGAACGAGCCCCCCATCACCATCCAGGCACCCCGTCAGCCCCCTGTCCCAGAGCCTCTACTTCCCATCAAAGGCCTCATGGCCACTCCCTTCCCTTCCTGCTTGGGGCCTCTTCATTGACAGGGTCAGCTTCTGTTTCTCCTGAGAACTTCCTGCTTTGGGGATCCCCAGGCCAGAGACATGGGGGTGCTGTCCTTGCAAGTTCTGACCACTTGTCCGGAAACCTGTGCCCCCCGCAGGGATAGCCCAAGCCCAGCCCCCTCCCTGCCTGCCCATAACTCGGCCTCCAGCCTCAGTGGCCTTCTCGGGAGGCCGTGGTGCTGGCCCGGCAGGCAGCACGGCACAGAGGGGGCTTGCGGGGGCCGCACTGCCCAGACAGGCCCACAGACATCGGAACGCCGCCCCGAGACAGGGCCTGTGGACTCGGGCCCTGGCTGCACCCCACCCTCACGGCCCTGCTCTCCTCACAGCTGGTGTGAAGTTCCAGGTCCTGGAGCAGGAGGCCGGCCAGCCCCTCCGTCTCCTGATGCAGGTGACGGCTCTGCACGGCCTGGGCGGCCCCTGGGTGTGGGGCTGGGCCCAGGGCGAGGCGCAGCTGGGGAAGGAGGGACTCGCAGGCAGCGCTGCTGCCCCAGAACCTTCCCCAGTCCGCTCCTGGTGTGCACCGCTGGGCCTGGTGGGGCATGGTGGGGCCTCCTGCTCGGCCACTGGGCTCTGGTGTCCGCGGCCCATGCTCCCGGCAGACCTGCCGCGACTCGGCAGGGCCTCTGCGCCCCAGGTGGTCCCTGCGCCCAGGCTGTGGGCTCCTCCGTCTGAGCAGCCGTCCTGGGCGCCCCGGGCTGCTGTGGGCTGTGCTGGGGCCCAGCCAGGAGGTGTGGCAGGTCCAGGCAGGCAGGGTTTGCCCCGGCCGTCCCACCAGTGCCCTCGCTGGTGGGCCTCATGTGTCTCGGGGACTCAGGTGCTGAGTGAGGCCCCAGTGTTTCTCGGGGTGTGGTGGGCATGTACCAGGCCCTGCTCAGGGAGACACCCCTGGATGCTGGGTGCATTCGGAGGGTCTGGGCCACCCGAGTGGTAGGGCCTGTGGGGTACAGCCCCTGCTCCTGGCAGCCCCAGCCCAAACCCAGGCAGAGCAGGTGGGCTCAGGGGAGTGTGAGCTGCCCAGTGGGCCAACTGCGCCCGTCCTCTGCCCCAGGCGGGAGGTGGGCCCCGGCCCCTCACCAGTCCCGCGCTGCACACTTCCTGGAGCTCCTGACCCGGGGTGCGGGGCCCCTTCCCTGCAGACACAGCCACGCAGCCATGTGCTGGCTGACCCCTCCCTCTGAGCCCTCAGCTGACGCCCCCTGACCTTTCTGCCATCCCTGGCTGCCCCCGGACTCCTGCAGATAAACCCGCTGTCGTATCGCCGCGTGCTGGACACCTACCGCCTCCCCAGCTGCGGCTGCCGCCCCGAGCACTCCTGGCACTCGCTGTGCCGGAAGCTGTTCTTTGGGGAGCTCATCTACCCCTGGAGGCAGGAAGGGGACAAGCAGGACTGAGGGTCCTGGCTGCCACCCACCAGCACCACCACCAACCAGGGGCGGCCGTCGCTCTGCCCTTGTGGCCCCGGCTGGGGCGGCCCCACTCCTGTCTCCCGCCCGACGCACTGTTCTGCCAGTGCTGAGGTTGCGGAAGAGGGAGCAGGGGGTGCGGGCAGCCGGCCAGCCCGGCCTGGGCCTGCCGTGGGCACTGTTTGCCTCGGGCCCACCTCCTGCTCCCGTTCTGTCCTGTGCTGTTAAGCCGATGCTCTCCGGCCCCCAGAGCCAGCCCAGGAGTGTCCTCCCCAGTGCACCCTGTGACACCCCCAAGGCTGTGGGGTCCCCGCCCGCTCCACGTGGGCCGGTGCAGTCTCCCAGGTCCTGCAGGAGGCGGTGCTCTTTCCCAGGAAGCTCTCCTCGCCCCACGGCTGCCCGGCTCAGCCTCCATTCTCGGGCCCCAAAGCAGGACGCCTTCCTGGGGCACCCCAACGTGCCCCGGGTGCACTAGATGTTTCCTGGGGCCGCTGCTTTGCAGAAGCCGCTGGTGGCCCCGTTGGTGTCCCTCCACTCCCAGCAGTCCCCTGGGGGTGGCCGGAGCGGCCTCAGCGGAAGCCAAACACCCAGCACACCTGCTGCCCTGCCCTGCTGGTGCTCCCCGGAACCGCCAGGGCCAAACCTCCCACCTCCCCTCCTGGCAGCTGCCTGCCTTCCTGGGCAGAGACGTGGCATGAGGGGGCGGCCCCGGGAGCTGGTCCTGGCCTCTGCTGTGCGCGCGATTGCAGGCCCGAGACACACATGGGGTCATCCTCGAGGCAGAGGGGGCAGCCCTCCCGCCCGCCTCAGCCCTCTCCTGGCTCAGCAGGCACCGGGGGGCAGGGGGTGGGAGGCCCAGCCTTTCTCTGTGGTGACAATAAAGCCCAGCGTTTGGAGTGCACCTGCTCTGCCCTTCATGCCCGTGCCCAGGCCGGGCCTCTGCGTTCGAGGTGGGTGCCCTGTCCCCCGCCAGCCCCGTGCCCTTGAAGGAATACGTAATTGGTAAGCAGCAGGTGGGGGTGCGCGGGGGTCGCCCAAGGTTGTAGCATCAGCTGTGTGCGCACAGAGAGGTGTCTGCACCATCCACTCCCGGGACCTGTGGGGCTGGGGTCCCTGGGCTCTGCTGCTGGCTGTGCTCTGTATCTCCCAGCAGGGGATCCCCAGACCCTCAACTGAGCCCTGCCCTTTCTGTCCCCTCCCACCCCCCAAGGCCTGACCCAGAGCTGCTCACAGATCTCTCGGCCTCCCTGAGGATGGGGTTGTCCTGGGCAGCCGGGCCTATTCCCCAGCTCCTAGCCTGAGGCCCTCAGGGCAGTGGTGGCCTGTCCCTTCCTCTGTCCTGGGGACCCAGAGCTGCCCTGGCCCCAGGTGGGTCCACAGTGAGGCCCAGAGGTCAGAGGGGGAGGAGCAGTGGGCAGAGCCTGGGCTGAGGGCTGGCAGAGCAGAGCAGAGCAGGTCCGGCCTGAGCCCAGAACGCGCCTGGTGGACAGCACGGGGGCAGGCAGGCAGCGCCACAAGCCTCCCAGGGCACTCGGGGCCAGGGCAGCCCTCGGCAGGCTGAGGGAGGGCTGTCTTTCCTGGGAGAGGCAGGAGCATGGGCAGCAGGGCCTGAGAGAAGTCCAAGGGTGCCCTCCATGGAAGTTCTCTGGAAGGGGAGGAAAACAGCTTCTCCTTTACTGGGCAGCCTCAGGCTGAGTGGGAAGCAGGCGCCTCCGGGCCCTCCTGACTTCACAGCTTGGGCCCAGGCCAGCGACTGGTGACTGCTCTGCAGGACAGATCCGGGGGTGACCAGGGAGTGGCCCTGCCCAGCTGCCGTGGGGCTGGGGGTCTAGCCATCTGGATCCCAGAGCTTCGGCTGCCCCTGGCCGGCCTCCGCCTCCCCAGGGCCAGGACCACACCAGAGCACCCCTTCCCAGCGGCGGTGGCTCCCCCAGGGGCTGCCCACCCACTGGAGGGGCCACTACCCTGGAAGCCTCCAGCCAGGCGGCCACACCAGGGCTGCAGTGTCCCCACAGTTTGCCTGCTCAGCCTGCGGAAGCTTCTTGCGGTGCAGGGCCCAGGGGCGCCCCCGCAGTGGGGGACCAGCAACCGGAAGGAGTTTCTCCCACATCTCCTCTTTAGGGAGACCCAACCTGGTGGCTTCTGTGCAGCATGGACAGGCCACAGCAATGCTTGAACAACTTAGTATTTTTCTTCATTTTTTTGTTAGTTTTTTCACAACTTGGCAGAGGCACATCTTGTGTCATAAAATTCACCCATTTCAAGTGCACAAGTCAATTTCTGTAACTTTATCAGGTGGCACAACCACCACCACAGTCAGCTTTAGAACATTTTCTTCATCCTGAAAGGAAAACCCACATCCTGCGGGAGTCACTCCCTGCCCCCTCCCCCAGCGCCTGGTAACTGCTCAGCTGCTCTGTGTCTCTAGGGTTTGCTTATCCCAGCTATTCCTTCGAGGTGGAACCACACAGTACTGTCCTCCTCAATCTGATCGGTTTCACTAAGCATGATTTTCACAGATACGTCTACACTGCAGTGTGTATCAGCACTTGATTCCTTTTCATGAGTAACATTCTTTTATTTGCACGTACACCTCACTTTGCTCATCTTCGAGGGCATTTGGGTTGTTTCCACCTGTTGGCTATTAGGAACATCGCTGCAGTGAGCAACTGAGTGTAAGTTTGTGTGGCCGTGTTTTCAGCTCTCTTGCATAGATACCGAGGAATGGAACTGCTGGTCTTACAGTACTTTTGTGCTTGGCTTTCTGAGTTATTTTTAATTGTATGTCATGTGTGAATATATTCTCATAGGAAATATGACGGAAGACAGAGTCGCTCTTGGGCCCCCAGCTCCAGAGGAACGTGCTGCCACTTTGGCAAGCATCTTTACCGACCGTTCCCTGTGCTTGAGTTATGTTCATCTGTGTGCAGATCTGGAGCGAAACGGTGTGTACATTTTTAACAAACATCAGCCTTACGCTGGACTTCCTGCCAGAGGTCTTTGGCAGTCTCCGTGTTGGTCTCTCCACCCTCCCTGGCTCACTCCTGGGCTCCCCGAGCAGTGGGGACATCACCAACATCGCTGTGATGACATGGGCGAACCTGTTTTGGAGGACTTCTGCAGACAAAATGCTGACTGTTAGGCACTCCTGCTCTGCCCAAGAGGGCTGGGCCAGTTTGCTGGCCACGTCCCGGTCTACACTGCAGGGGCCCCTCAATGGGTGGAAAGGGTTTTATTTTGCTTTGATTTACGTTTCATGGCCTGAAACTGCATCTTCCCATGTGCTCCCTGGCTATTCACGCTTCTTTTTCGCCCTTTCCATCCTGCATCAACCGCAGTCACTTCTCCCTGCGAGCTTCCCAGGTCACTCCTCCAGCCCCAGGCCACCCCCAGCGGGGTCCCCCACGCACCGGCGGGGCTCAGCCACGAGCCTTAACCCGGCTCCCCCAGGTCGGCTTCCCTGAGCAACGCAACAGGGTCGTGCTCGGTGATGGCCTCGGACGCCCGAAAAATAACCCGCAGGGCCGACTACGAAGGTTCTAGAACACTAAAGCCTTCACAGCCCGGAGGCGAGGGGAGCAGCAAACGCGGGCTGGAGGTTGAGGCACGCAGGTGGCTTCGCCCAGGGCCCCTGTGGAGACCCGCTCTGCCGGCGGAGCCGCCCCGATCTCGTGGGTGGGGCCCCAGCAGCCCGCGCCAGGCCACACTAACCGCCGGACCACCCCCCGGCCCCCCAGACTTCCCGGGCGCCGACTGGCCGCACGGAGCCGGCGGTGGCCAAGGACCGCAGATCCGCGGTCTCTGCGAAGGAGATCGGCCGAAGCTCGCCGAGCCTGGTCCACGCAGCCCCACCCGGGACCGCCGCCAGCGGGAGGGAAGGGCGTATGCAAACAAGCCTGAGGCTTCAAGATCCTGATAGGTGAGCGCAAGAAAGGGGTCGGGCACGGGGCGAGTTGGGCGGGCTTAGAGGGGCGTTGACGGACGTGCGGACGAGCCAATGGGCCTAGGAAATCATCGACGGTAGCCAATGGCGACGGTGAAGGGGCGGGGGAGGGAAAAGCCTTGTTGCGGCCACTGGGCGGGGTCGTAGGTGACTCGGAGACGCTCTGCGGGTAATGGCGGGGGCGGTAGTGGTCCTGACGGACGTGCAAGTGGACCAATGGTTGAGGGAAAGCGGGAGACGGGCTTCCCATGGCGTCGGTGAGGAGGCGGAGCTGCTGGAGGCCCCCAGCACTGCGCGTTACATGGGGTGGGTGGTGGGCAGGCCGTGACAGATGTGCGAACGGACCAATAGGCATGGGGAAATAGGCGGCAGACGGCCAATGGCGACGGCGAGGGGTGGTGATGGGCGGGGCGGGCGGACGCTCCGCAGCGCTGTGTGGGAAACAGCGGGGGCGGGACAGCCGTGACGGACGTGCGCTCGGACCAATGGTCCCTGGAGGACGGGCGGCGGGCAGCCAATGGCGGCGGCGCGGGCGGGGGCGGGGCGGCGGGCGGGGGCGGGGCGGCGGGCGGCGCGGCGCTGTGCGGGAAGCGGCGGGCGGCGGCGAGGCTGAGGTGAGCGGGGTTGGGGGCCGATCTCGCGCGGGGTGGCTGGGGTCGCTGTCCGCAGGCGTCCCGGGCCGGGGGCGGCCGCGCAGGTGCGGCGCGGCCGTGGGTGCGGGCGCCGCGCGCGGCCGTTTTGTTCCGGGAGGGCGAGGCCTGCGCGGTCGGGCCTGGGGCGCGGGGCGCGAGGGCGGCGGGCGGGCCGGGGGGCCTTGGGGACCAGGAGCTGGAAACCCGGGGGTGCTGGGGCCGGGCCGGGGCCGCCCGCCAGCCGCTCAGCGCGGCCTCCCTCTCCCTGCAGGTCGCACGGGGCTCCGGGGCCCCCTCTGCCTCCGGGTGTCCCGCCGCGCGGAACATGCGGGTGGGTGCCCGCCGCCGGTGAGAGGGAGATGGGGACGCAGGGCAGCCCGGTGAAGAGCTACGATTACCTGCTCAAGTTCCTGCTGGTGGGGGACAGCGATGTGGGCAAGGGCGAGATCCTGGAGAGCCTGCAGGACGGCGCCTCCGAGTCCCCCTACGCCTACAGCAACGGTGAGGAGCCGCCGGGGCCGGGCGGGCGCAGCCCTGGCCTGGCCGGGGTTTTGTGTTGCAACCGCCCAGGAAGCCGCTTCAGCTCCCAGGGCTGAAGCGGGAGCCCTTGTGAGGCTTTGACTGACCCCCCCACTTTGCCAGCCCGGGAGGCCGCTGCAGACCCCAGCGTTGTGGGAGCGCGTGAGGGGCAGGGTCTGAAACCTAGTTGGGAGCCTGCGGTGAAAAGCCAGCTGTGCAGTGGCTGAGAGAGCAGCTTGTAAAGGGCTGCTTGCCTGGGGTGCGCGAGTAGCGTGGGGCTCGATCTGTCACCGCCTGTGAAGTCAGGGTTTATACCAAGAGTCGTGACAAGCAGCCACTTACCCGCGTGGGTAGGCTGCAGTTAGGAGCCGAGCGTCAGCACCGCCTGTTCTCTTTCTCTTCGTGTGGTTGAAGTGTCCGCTGCCTGGCGGGGAGCAGGCTGGTGGCAATTTGCAATCTGCTGTCTTGCTCACCATTTTCAGCTCACAGGGAGGCCCTGAGTCTTGAGCTTTCGATCAGCTCGGGACAGTCAGCTTGATGCTTCAGGTGTCAGCGAGGCATTTCAGGGGCTAATGGCATAATCGGGAGACCGACGTGTTGCTGGGAACCTTCCGTGGAGGAGGGGGCTCTCCTCACCCTGTCAGGCCACAGGAGCTTGATGGCTGCGTGGAGGAGGCTGGCTTTGGGCTGGGCTGGGCACCCCGCGGGGAGGAAGCCTGTACCTGAAGGGGAGCGTCTCGTGGGCCCCAGGGCTGTTTTCTGCTGCGGGGCGTGGGCACGAGCTCAGGGCCAGTCCAGCTCCATCCAGGCCGACTGTTCCCCCGAGGCGTTTACCTGGGGTTCAGGGAACCGCCGCCTTGTGCTAGAAGAAAACCCAGGTGGACGAGCTGCTGAAGGCGCGCCTTGCTCGAAGGCCTCCTTGGGGGGTGTGCCCTGTGTAGCCCCGTGAGACAGGTAACCCTCTCAAACCCCTGGCCGCGTGTCTGAAACACTCGGCGACCGCGGGCCGGCACCTGCCCGAACCTGCCTCTAATTGGCGTGTTTAGTGAAGGTGTCGCTAGCAAAGCCAGTGGCGCCGGCCCCGCGGGGTGCCCTGCCCAGACCCGGAAGCAATTCCTCGGAGGCCCCGGGGGCTCCACACCCCCAGCAGCGGCCTCCTGAGCCTGTCGTCCTCCATCTCCAAGGGCCTTTCCGTGTTTCTAGAAACGCTGCAGACAGCATTGTTTTTCTCTTCTCTTACACTACTTGCTAGTCTTCCTTGTTTTGCTTTCTCAGGGTCTTTGTGGGTCCTGCCTGGCGTGAGCGTTTGCCGTGTGCCGGGTTGCTTCCCAGGGCAGCTGCGTGCGGAGGCCGTTTTCCCATCCTCTGCGGGCTCGTGGAGGGTGTGGGTTAGCTGGGCCGACGCCGACGGTCCTTCCTGGGACAGGCCAGCTTTGCCTGGCGTCCCCTGCAGCAGTTGCGGCCTCAGCCCAGGGGGGACGTTGCCAGGGGCAAGAGAGGACGCGCCGTGCACTTCCTTTTAGATGCGGGACGGAAGGGTGTGTGGTTCGCCCAGGTACAAAGACAGCAGCTGTCAGCTTGGCCGGCCAGTGCGCCCGCAGCTGCCGCCTCCGCTGAGACTCCTCCTGAGGTGACAGTCCTCCCCTGGCCGGGCAGCCGAGCTGCTTGTCCACGGCAGTGCTGCCCAGAGCGCGGCTCCCAGAGGGGAGGGCTCGTGTTTGGGAAAGGGTGGAGGGGCTGGGGCTGTGGGGTCGGCATTCGCCCAGGACGTGGCTTTCCTCTTCTGAGGGTCGCTCAGCTCGTTCCCGGCGGGCCTTCCCCTCTGTCCCCTATGTTCAGGCCACAGCGTGTTGCCACACTTCCTGTGACGTGTAGGCCGAAGTGGGGACGGCTTGTGTAAAAAGGGGACACCTTCCTGAGGCGGCAGGATGGTCACGGAGTCGCAGCCTGGCAGAGCCGTCTGTGCTGGAAGCACTGAGGAATGCTGCTTTTAGGGAGACCGCGGGGCGTGGGGGCAGTGCACACCCCCTGGGCCACCCTGGCCTGCCGTGGTGTTGATGGGCGTCGGCTCCTGTGCCCAGGGTCCTCGAGGTTTGTACGTGCGCAGTGTGAGGACTGGGCCTCTGCGGCTGTGTCTGCCCCTGTGCGCCCAGCCCGCCTCAGCGGGCCAGGGTGCTGCGCCGGCCCCTCCTGCTCCCCGCAGGTTGCGTGGGGGAGACGGATTCTTGTGGGTTTGGGAAACTCGGGAGCAGCTTCGCGTGAGGATTCAGACCCACGTGAGTTCGTTCTTCCTTGAGAGGGTTGTAACGTTCAGAACTGGTTTCCTTTCTGGTCTCCGGAAAGGTATACGCATATTTCTTTTCATCCTTCGTTGTTGAAAGAGTTGCCTTTGTCTCTATCTTGAGACGGGTGTTTCACATTCTCAGTCTCTGAGGGGTCGGCGGGGGTCCTGCTGACTCTGGAAGGAGCTGCAGAGGGGAGAGGACGCTGGGTGAGGACCCTGAACCGCAGCCCTGCGCTCTGCTCGCCGTGTCGGCGCTGCACCCATGCCGTCTTGGGCAGAGGCCTGTCTCCACGGACCCTCTCATTGCCTCAGCGTTGTCCCCAGACAGCAGCCGGGTGGCTCAGGTGGGTGAAGCCCATCTGGCTGGTTCCCCGCACGGGTGTCAGCACACTCCTGTCTCTCCAGCCTGGCCAACACGAGCCGGCAAAACGGTCTCCTGCCTCCTGACCCCTGAGCGGGGCTTCGATGTGGGACGCCCCCAGCACTCAGTTTCCACAGAGACAGCTTAGCCAGGCTGTGGCTCTGGCGGTCCCACCAGGCACTGGGTTTCAGGGTTCTATTTCCTTCTCTGAAACTTGGGGCAGTGGTTGGGGGAGTGTGTGCGTCCTTTTCACGGACAGTCAGGAGAACACTGCATGTTCCAGGCGAACCACTGGGGAGCTGCCTGCAAGCCTGGTCAGGACTCCTGGCGACGAGGGCTGCCGCTGGCAGGGGCACGGGAGTCGGGGCCTCCGCTCTCCGTGGTGTGGTGCAGGCCAGTGGGTCCTGTGGGCTCGCAGCCTCCGCAGCAGTCCCCGCCGGCCACGAAGCATCTGCTGTGTGCCCACGCCTGCCCCTGGGACTGTCGGCGTGGGTGGCCCTCCTCTGCAGGGGCTTTGGGGCCACCAGCCCGGGATGTTGTACACGTGCTGCGTCCTGCAAGTCAGGAGTGGGAGACGGGCCCAGCCCCGCATGGCCCCTTTCCTCCCCTCTGCTCCCTGGGGAAGCTGCCAGGGTCTTGGCACAGCGAGGGAGTTGTGGGTCAGCCGAGGGCAGTAGTCACTGGCCCCAGGAGGTCTCCAGGCGTGTGTTCCCACCTGCCATGTGCGCTGCAGGAAAGCCCTGAGCCCCAGCGCGTGGCAAGAGGGGTTGAGGAACACGTTTCTGTACTCTGGTTCAAATCATGCTCATCTTGCTTTGCAAGTTGGACTGGCCTGGCCTTTCCTAAATTTAAGCTTTTTTCCTGAGGTCTTCTTTTCCTGCTGCCCTTCTGCTCTGCTGAGGGTTCTGAAGTAACAGTGCGTGTGCGCCAGCGGCCGCAGGAGGGCATGCAGGCCACTGCCGCAGGGTGGTCACCACGGCACATGCTGTCAGTGGGGTCACCTCTTCACCAGCAAAAGCGTTTCCGACCTGGATGGTGGACCCAAGTAGAACTTTTGGGGAGACTGGGGAGGGCAGGGGAAGCAAGGACTTGGCCCCTCCTGGCCCTGCAGCCCCGTTTTGTTGGGAGACCACCTGGGGAGCTGAGACCAAGACGGGCTGTGACCAGCCAGGGGGCTCGGGCCTGAGGCCAGTCGCTGTGGGGTGAGGGGTGTCCAGTGGGGCTGGGAGCACATTGCTTAGGGGCTCGTCCCAAGGTTCTGGAGAAAGGGAAAGGTCTCCGGCTCCCAGGACCCAGGCTCTGAGAAAGCTTCGGAAAGAAGGGCAGTTGCTGGCTGGTTTGGGTTTCCTGCCCTGGTCACTCAGGCAGTGGAGAGCAGTGTGGGGTGCGGGCCGTGGGCATAAAGGGGGCCCTTAACTCCTCCGGGGAAGGAGGAAACACGAGTGGGTGAAATCGACAGAGGTGAACAGAGGTGGTCAGCAGCCCTCGTGGGAGCTCGGGGGTTGCGATGGGGTTCCCATAGCCACGTGTTCTTTTTTGCTAGGCTGGGAACGTTGAATACGTGTCAGGTCTGTGCCACGCACGCTTCAGCGGGACAGGAGGGGACATCGTGAGTGTCCAGCTGAGGCCCAGGCAGACGCGGAGGTGTGGGCCTCAGGGAGGTGCAGGGGCCTGACCAGACAGGCCTGGGCCTTTACATTTTTGGAAGTTTAAAGAAAGGCAGGGCTGACTTTCGGCTAGAACTTACAGGAGGAGGCAGCCGGGGCAGGGCAGGCAGATGCGCAGAGCAGGCGCCTGCCCTCTGGGTCGCGGCGGGGGAGGCCTGGTCCGTGAGTGGCACCCGGGCCGCTGGTGTCAGGGCCGAGCCCAGTGCACAGGGGGCGAGGTGGCAGGAAGGCAAATTCTGGAAATGCCAGGAAGGTCGGATGACTGCCCAGGGGGACTGAGGACGAGGACAGCCGCAGAAGGCTGGGCCGCTGATTCCAGAGGACAGAGAGGCAGTGCTGCTCCGCTCCGGGTGGCTGCCAGCTTCCCCACAGGGACCTGGGTGGTGACAGCTGCTTCAGCGGGCCTTGATGAAGGACGTCCGCATCATAAGAGAGGTGCCGCCCGTCCTGAGAGAGGGGTGCCGTCCGTCCTGACAGGTGTCCCCTGTCCTGAGAGAGGGGTGCCGTTCGTCCCGAGAGAGGGGTGCCGCCCGTCCTGACGGGTGTCCCCTGTCCTGAGAGAGGGGTGCCGCCCATCCTGAGAGAGGGGTGCCGTCCGTCCTGAGAGAGGTGCCGTCCGTCCTGACAGGTGTCCCCAGCCAGGGCTTGTGGGATGGCAGCGCATGGGCTGGTGTCCGGGCCCCCAACTGTCCTAAGCCGCTGGCCGGCGGGGGTGAGGTCTTGCTGTCTGGTCTGGGAGGGAGCGATGCTCGTGGTGGGCTGGGGTCCCAGGAAGGGCACCCGAGGCTCGGGGCGTGGACCCAGCACGCCAGGCAGAGGGTGCCTCCTACCTCGTTCGTGCTCCCTGCTGCTGTGCATTGCTCAGTCCCCTGCCCCTGGGGAGTGTGCTTTGTGTGCTTGTTGGGAGTGAGTGATTTTCACCCGGAAATAGTGTCCTCAGGGGTGTGGCCCCGTCTTGGTGGCTTTCGAGTGAGTGCAGCAGAGAGTCTCGGCAGAAGCAGGGACACTGGCCTGTGGGGGCCGCTTGGGTTTGCTTCTTCCACTGACGCTGGTGTTTTCTGTGGTAGCAGTCTGGGCACACGCGCGTGCACACTCACACTGGCACACACACAGCCGTCGTGGTCCCTGGGACCGGCAGTGTGGCTTGGGGTCTGTATCAGAGGCTGTGGCGGGCCTCCGGTAGCTGCAAACGGGAGAGACGTGATGCTTTTGGTTAATTCTTTGAGGTCCCCGGCCCTGGGCCTCTGCACCGACGCAGGTGGAGCTGTGCAGCACGCACTGCAGCGGGCAGGCTCCGATTGTGTCCCCAGAGCTCTCCGGCCCGGGTGGTGGCTGCGGGGCCAGGCAGAGCCGCGGCGTGGGGGCGCCTGCCGTGCCCAGGGACGGCGCGTTGACTGTGTGCTGGGAACGCAGAGGGTTCTCTTGTGGGGGGACGGTGTTCTGGCTCTGGCACCAGAAGGGAGTCTGTGGGGACACGGAGGAAAGAGGGAGATGGTGCCTTGAAGAGAACGTCTGGGAGGCGCTGGGCAGGCCCTGCTGCGGTGGCCTCTGGCCAGCCTGTGTGCCTGGGCCCTTCTGGGCAGGGCTCCGGCGAGACGGGCGGGCACCCTTCCCAGGCGTGCTGGGCTCGGGGCGCCTCGGCCGGCTTCAGGAGGTGCAGCTGTGCGGTTTCTCTCCAGCTCTGGGCGCGCGTCATTAGGTCCAGGGACTGCCTTCCGTGTGTTGTGCAGCCGCTCCTCGTGACAGATTGTCGGTCTGTCTCTGGTTTGTTTGTAATAAAACATCGCTGTTGTAAAGGCCAGCTAGTTACCCTTACACCTTTGTACCTGTAACAAAGCGTGGCTCTCGTGGCTTAGAGCTGCACGCTCTTTGGGAATGAGCTGGCCGCGTCTCTTGGGCTAGAAGGGAGGTGTCGGCAGGATTCGCGGCAGGCCCGTTTCCCCGCTCCTCGGGGTGTAGGACTGAGGCCCATGTTCTTGCTGCTTCCAGGCTCGTCCCCTCTCCCCCATCCTCAGGCCTGCAATGGACATCGAGGCCCTTGTGCTTCCACCTCACTGCCCTGGCCCTGCTGGGGCTTCTGCCCTTCTGAGAACCCACGTAGTTAGACTGTCCACCTGCTGACCCAGAATAATGTCCCCTCACAGGGCTGTGGGCGTTGTCACATCTGCAGGGCCCGTTTGCCCCCTGAGATGTGCTCCCAGGCCCCAGGGTTAAGCCGGGACAGCTTTGGGGGCCAGTGTTCTTTTTTTCCCCCCCCAATTCAGTTTTATTGAGATACGTTCACATACCCTGCAGCCCCCACTGTGCAGCTAGTTGCTCACAGTGCCGTCACGCAGTTGTGTGTTCACCACCCGAATCAGTTTTTGAACATTTTCATTATTCCAAGTAAAATTAAAAAAGAATAAAAATACAAGTAAAGAAGACGACCCAAAACATCCTATCCCCCTATCATTTAACTTTTGTCCCCATTTTACTACTTACCTGTCCATACACTGGATAAAGGGAGTGTGAGCCACAGGGTTTTCACCGTCACACCGTTATGCCATGTGGGCTACATAGTTACGCAATCGTCTTCAAGAATCAAGGCTACTGGGTTGCAGTTTAACAGTTTCAGGTATTTCCTTCTAGCTATTCCAATGCACTAAAACCTAAAAAGGCGGTGTCTGTATAGCACGTATGTATGCCCTCCAGGGTGACCTTGCGACTCCATTTGGAGTCTCTCAGCCACTGAAACTTCATTTCGTTTCATTTCACATCCTCCTTTCGGTCAAGATGTTCTCAATCCCACGATGCCGGGTCCAGGCTCATCCCCGGGAGTCATATCCCGCGTTATCAGAGAGATTTACAACCCTGGGAGTCAGGTCCCCCTTAGTAGGGAGGGCGGTGAGTTCACCTGCCGAGTGGGCTTAGGAAGAGAGGTGGGGGCTTTATTCTGCTGACTCAGCCTTTGAAGAATTTTTCTTGTTGCTGTTTGATGGATTTGTGTGGGCTCCATGGCTGCGTCCAAAAGTGTGCATGTTTTCATTTCTGCTAGATGCTTTGTGTCAGCGGTCAGATATTTCCGTGTAGGACATAACCAGGAAGGGGGTGGTTTAGAGCAGCATGGTCTCCCATCTCCCGGTTTCCGAGGGTCAGGAGAGTGGCTCGGCCCGGCCGGGGGCTTGGCCCCAGGTCTCCATGACCCAGTTGCGGGGCGGCCAGGGCTGGGTCTCACCCGTGGCCTGGGAAGGGCCACTGCCAAGCTCCCACCATTGTCCACATTCAGATCCTTGAGAGCTCCTGCGAGCTCCTGCGGCCTCTCCGGAGGGCCTGGTCTCTGGCAAGGCCAGGGGGAGCGAGCCAGTGGAGGGGACCTCGGGAGGGCGCAGGGGTGGGGTCGGAGGCGACTGCCGCCTGGCATCGCCCCAGACAGGCCACCCGCGTCGCGCCCACGGAGAAGACCTGGGCTTCCCTCTCCTGCCCCGAGCTCCCGTGCTGTGGCGCGGCGCTGACTCTTTCCCCCTGGCGTGTCCTGTGGTCCTTTCCCTCTGGCTGCACTGCTGTGCTGGGCTGTGCTGGAGGACGACTGCCCCTCAGAGTTCGCCATCGTCCAGCTGGTGCAGGGACCCGGGGACACTTCCGCATGCTTGTCCACTTTGCGTAAACCTTTTTGGTTCCCAGAACCACAGGCCTCCCAGGAAACAAGGTGGGGCGCT
Source organism: Bradypus variegatus (assembly GCA_004027775.1). NCBI lineage: Eukaryota > Metazoa > Chordata > Mammalia > Pilosa > Bradypodidae > Bradypus > Bradypus variegatus. Next base: position 11,657 of record PVKY010000040.1, on the reverse strand, counting down.
CTGCACCCAGGCTGCCAGAGCCCCCGGGCTGCCAACTGCATGGCTGGGCACCGGCTGCCGGCCTCTCGGGTGGGGAATGTGCCTGTGGCGCACCCCTCTTCCAGGAGCACTTCAGACCAGTTGGGGGTCCCAGCACAGGAGATGGGGACTCCCAGGGGCCCGCGGCTGGAGGAACAGGTTTGGGAAAGGCTCCTCTCCCTGTAACACCAAGTGCTGTCAGGCGCCTTCACGGACAGATGTGCACGAATGTTTTCTGCTTGATTCTTAATCTGGTCCTTATTTTCTGATCATTGTTACAAATTTTTTAAAGTCCTCTGTGGCTTGTAATTGTGTTGGAAACTTGGTGGACAATCATACACCTAAATGCTAGCATTTCTTCCAAAAACTTGAGTCTCGAGAGGAAGTGGGGGTGCGGCGAGCATTCCCCATGCCTGGGCCGTTTTCCTGCTCAGGTGGCTCAGGTGGCCGCTGTGCTGATGGCGTGGGATGTGCCCACTCCCTAGAGGCAAGGCGCAGTGCTCCGGCCGGAGCAGGGCAGCTGTATTGTATACAATTGGGTCTTCATCCTAGGTGAAAATCAAATTTAAAACAACCCCCCAGTCTTGATTTATACACCCCAGTATGTATGGCTGGGTGATGAGAGCAGAGCTAAGCAGACCCCTGAGCCTTTTCGATTCTCGTGTGTGTGTGTGTGTGTGTGTGTGTGTGTGTGAGTGTGTGTGAGACACACACACATACACACACAGAAGATCTCTTTATCGCCTTCCAGGAGCAAAGGTGGATTTCGGGGTGTGTGCTCCTAATTTCCACAGACTGGTATTACCGCAGTTCCTTGCAAAGGCTAAATAGATTGGAAATGTGACTGATGGCCCGCTCTGGGACCACCAGATGGCCCCCTGGCTGGCAGACCGGCCCTTGCAACGCTGCAAGAAAATGGTCAGCGGGTCGGCACAGAGGAGCGGGGCTGCCGTGCAGCATGTCCTCCACAGGCCGGCTCCACGTGCCTGGAGCCCCCACGGGTGGTAGATGTCGGGGCCAGGGGGACAGCGGCACACATGCAGCCCCCACCAGCCTCGTTTCCTTCTTCCCCATAGCTCTGTCATCACAGCTTCCTGGTGAAGTGAGTTCCAGTAGGCAGCAGAGGGGGTTAGTGGCCATACAGAAACAGCAATGTTCCAGAAAGCCAAACCTTTTTGTCTGTTTTTTTGTTTGTATGTTTTGTTTTTGGTATCTGTTTTTCCCCACCATTCCACTGCCTCCTACCCCTCCTCTCTCGAATCTCTGCCGTGAAATCCCACTTCTGAGGGCGACTGAGTCAGCAGCCTGAGAGCTGCCCACTCTTGCTCCTGGGCTTCCGGCAGCTCCCTCCAGAGCGGCCCCCCAGCCTGATGCTGGGGGCGCCCCCGGCTCGGCTCCTCCCTGTTCTGGACGCGTCTGCGGCCTCATCTGTCCCAAAGGCCTGGCAGCGCCACACCCGGCATCGCAGCAACGCAGGCCCCGGGCCCCGTGGGGAGGGCTGGGGGGCAGCGGGTGTGGGGGTGACGTGCTGGAGCCCGTCAGTTCTAGGGACCCCTTCCAAACAAATATTCTGCAGCCTCCTCCTTACTGTCCTGAAAAAAATGAAATTCACAGATGGCATGTTCTACCTGTGCTCACAACATAAAAATGTCCTTGTACACATGCGTATATGCGGAGTAAAGGAGAAAGGAAGGGGATGTGACCTGGGGTAAAACGATGTGTATTTAAGTAAGTAAATGCCGGGTGCAGTCAGACTGTGAGGTGGGGAGGAGTGCACGTCTCCAGCCAGGCAGAAACACTCAGAAGCCCCCGAAAGATGTGCCTGGCGCCGGAGCTACCACGGCGATGTGAGTTTTCCTGGGTGGGACTCCGAGCGAGCACTGCCACCCCCGCGGTTTGCAGGGAAGGCCGTCCTGGCCCACGGTGCTCCCTGACGTGCTGTGGCCTGCTCTCGGTGCCTCGGTGCCAGCCCCCACCCCTGGGCGTCCCATCAGCGGGAGTGTGGGGGGAGCAGGGGTCCGGGAACAGGACGTGAGCCCTGGGGCGCAGGCCCCCCGTCCTTCACTGCTGGGTTTGCAGCCCCCAACTAAGGCCTGGTCTGCATGGAAATCAAGAAAATTGTGAAAAGCAAATTGTCACGCCCTTCTGAAACCACACTAAAGTCACAGTAAAATAGGTTTAAAAACACATAGATCCCTAAGAGTTTGGACATTTGGGGTATGGGGGCCACTGCCCCGGCTGAGGGGAGGGGGCTGGAGCCCGGTCTCTGTGGGGGCTGGGGGCGAGGGGCAGCTCTTCCAGAGTCGCCTCCCGCCTGGTGCCCAGGCACAGCCGCATTGGCCGCCCACCCACGTCCTGTGCTGGGAGGCGCCAAGCAGGCCAGGGTGCTCCCTGTGGGAACCGGCCCAGCCCCGAGAGGCGGCCCTGGTGCTCACCCAGGCACCCCGTCCGTGGCGAAGCCCCCGATCACAGGGGAGGCAGCAGCTGGAGGTGAGAGTGGGCAGCCGGGGAGGAGCTCCAAGACCGAGTCACAGGAGAAGGCCTCGGAGGGACGGAAGAAGACTTGGAAAGTCTCCTAATCAGTGGGCCTGAGATGAAAAAGCATAAGGCAGGAGCATTCAAAGAGCTGGAAAGAGCTCTCAGAAACTAAAAATATCAGAAGAATGTGTATACACACACACACACACACACACACACATAGCAAGTCTGGAAGAAAAAGTTGAGGAAATCTCCCAGAAAGCGGAACAGAGAGATAGGTCTGTGGGGATGTCAGAAAACTGGGTGATTAAACCGAAGGTCCACTGACTGTGGGAGTTCAGGACGAGGAACACAGGGGTGGGGTGACGAGCTGAGGAATGTGAGGACGTTTTCTAGGGCTCGAAAGGGTCAGGAGCCATTGGGCAGGGGTGCAGGTGTCGTCTTGAGGCAGCAGGTGCCGCACCGCCTGGCCTGTGTGGCTCCTGTTCTGCAGACCGGTGACCCCGGGACTCAGTTCCCCCCATTTAAGGAGAAGGCAGGTTTCTGAGAAGAGGAGGCAACTAGGTCCCTGCACCTCTTGACCTCCTGCAAATGCAGCTGTAGTGGCTGGAGCCACGGCAGCCATCTCGCATCCCTGAGAGACGGCCCAGAGCGCGGCAGGCAAGGCCATGGACAGCCACCCAAAGCTTGCTCTGTCACGCGGTCCGTGTAGGTCGGTCCCGCAGCGTGAGCGCCTCTTTTCAGCATTTCAGTGTGGGGATTGCGGAGGTTGAGACCGCTAAGGTGGAGGAAGTACAGAGAGCACCCAAATCCCCAATGGCCCCCGAGCCTGCCGTCAGCTTCGCCCTTGGTGCGCTCATTCACACCCCTCCGCCTGTCCATCCTTAGCGACCGCTGCCTCGTCCAGGGCAGCGCCGTAAAGCTCGACTGGCTTCCTGGGACCGAGGAAGTCTCCCTTGTGGGCAGCAGTTGAGCCCCTCAGTCACCGAGACCCTGACCCTGTCTCTTGTTGGCAAAGACATTCAGTGAGCGTCGGGCAGCGTTTGGAGCCGTGCGCTCTGAGAGCGAGGCCTTTGTTGGTGGGAGTGACCTGTCCAGACGCTGAAGTCACCTGAAGTTCTGTGGTCCACACTGTCCTTCCCGGCGAGGTCAGCGTCGGCCCTGGGAGTCACGCCGTGGCGTGTGCACGGTGGGCATCGGGTGGTGGCGGTCACTCCGACTGGCTCGCGTCTCCGGGCCCGTGACGGTCACTGTGAGGTGAGATGCACGTGGTGGCCGTTGGCGAGGTCTGCTCCGGGGAGTGTGGGTTGTGGGTGCCTGGCTGGGCGGGGGCGGCCTGGCTTGGACGTGGCTCTCCAGGACTCTGTCCCCTTTGATCTGGGGAGGTGGCGCCATTCCAGTGCCAGCGGATTGCTGAATGACATGGTGACTGCCTCTCGTGCGCTGGGCCGGCGGCTTTCGCTTGGCTTGTTTGTTTGAGTTTATTAATGGCAACACATATGGTTTCCCACATGAGCCGTCTTTTGGGGTGTGGCTGGGTGGGGCGCCTCCGCAGTGCTGGGTGGGGAGAGGGTAACCTGCCTCCACGGTTGCCCTGCTCCTTTGGGTCCTTGGAGCACAAGACTTACTGGGACCAAGCCTGAGTGGTGGGCGGGAGAAGGAGGCGGCCCGGTAGGGCCTCTGCCAGGACCTGCCCGGCACTGGCCGTGCCCAGTCACTAGCTGGGCACAGTCATGGCAGCGGGTCCTGTGGGCAGCAGCTGGGCAGCCCCCCACCCCTCGATCTCTCTGCAGGGTCTCCGGGGGACAGCGTCCCCAGCTGCCCCGACTCTCAAGACCACGAAGCACTTCCTGTAAGGCGCTGGGACTTCTGCCCGGCACCTGCCCCAAGCGCTCAGAAAGTGCCCGTGCCCCGCCCCCCGTGCACTGGGAGACTGGTTGCAAAGTACAAAAGCCAATGAACCAGCTCGGCAAGCGGGCTGGACGCCAGGCAGGAGGGGCTCGGCCCTGCCCCCGGGCTCGGTCGCCGCCGCCTGCTGTGGACCAGCTCTTCTGGGCAGACGGGCTCCGGCAGCCGGGGGCTGCCAGCGAGTGGCTCCCTCTGCTTGTTTTCAGGCCAGGCCTGGGGGTGGGCTCCTTCACTGCCTTGGTCCTGCGCCTGCCCTGTGGCTGGAGCAGAGCTGTGGCGGCCCCGGGGAGCTGGAGAAGGCTCTGGAGCTCCATCCGCCCTTCCTGCAGCCTTTGGCAGCTGCGTCCTCTGGCGTCTGCCCCTGGCCACGGGGCACATGTTCTTTGTGTGCAGACCAGGTGCCTCCTTGCAGAGCAGCCGGGGTGGCGAGTCAGCCTGTGCTCCTGGTGGCTGCGTCCAGCGCTCAGGTGATGGGTGAGGACGGGCCTGAGCTTTCCTTGTGAGGGACGGGGCAGCGCCGGGGCCCCCCTGGGACCCGTTGTCACGACACCAGGGATCACCGGACCGGGCCAGGTCAGTATCCAGCTGGCTGCAGGAGTCGCACTGGGACGGGCCTCTGCGCTGTCCGTGCACCCTCGGTGCCCACACCCTGGAGAGAGAAGGCACCTCAGGGCAAAGGGCACCCTGAGCAGGTCAGCAAGTGAGGGGTGGGGTTTGCCCAGGCTTGTCCCACCAAAGTCCTGCCTCCTCCGCTCTCAGGTTCCCAAACCAGACCCAGGAGGCATGGCGGCACATGGGGGCGTCCTAGGGCAAGCTGGGGTGCACTGAGGGGGCCCGAGTACCTGGAAGCTGCAGGCGGAATGTGCCTGTCTTCCTGGACTGTGACTTCCGTCAAGGAAGGATGCTGTGGGTTGCTCTCCTGTTGGACAAGAATTCCAGGGGTTTCCACCATGCAAGGACACGGGTTATTGGTGGGCCGAGGGAGCGGCAGGGAGAGGAGGGGACGGCCATGGGATCTTTGTCTCCCTGGCAAGTGTTTGTCCCACCTGAGCAGGCTGCCTGGCCCTGCCCCCGCCTGGTGGGAGTGGGTACGGGGCTCTGCTGCCCGCAGCTGGGGTCCTGACCTCCAGGGAGGGGCTGCTTCTTGAGTGACCCTGGGGCCCACCCCCTCGCTGAGCCTCCGAGGGCTGCCCCCCTGTGGTTCTGCACCGGAGGGCCGGCCCTCATGTCCCCACCTCCAGGGTGGCCCAGCTGTGCCTGTGCTGGCCATCTGGCCGGGTGGGGCTGCTTGCCCTGGTCAGTCCTGCTGTTTGTGAGAGAGCGACTTCAGGTTTGTCCCAGGCCACCTGTCTCCCACATAGCTGGCAGGTGCCAGGTGGCTGTGCCGGGGAGTTCGGTTGGGCCTGGTGCACGCTGCCTGGTGGCCTGGCAGTGGCCCGGCGGTGGCTGAGGGCGGGAGGTTGGGGTCGTCCTGTAGCCTACCATGGGGGGCTTCGCTGGTATCCGGTGCTGCATGCACGTGGCAAGTCTCCCAGATACCTACCGAGGCCAGCCCGCAGTTCTCTCTTGAAGCAACGCGCGTTCTGAGAGATGCAGAGCGTGCTCACCCAGGGGCGTGGGCTTCGGAGGGCCCGGGCTCCCCACTGGAGCACTCTCGCTGGCCTGGGCGCTGGTCACCGGCAAAACATACAGGAAATCCCAGGCAGCCGTTCGCGGAGGGTTGGCCCCTCCACGGGTTGGGTGTCTTTCCCAAATGAAGACGCGGAAAGGAGGAGGCCACGGTGGGCCAGCCTCTCTACCTCCCATGGGGTCTGGGGGTCTGGAGGAGGGAAGGGGTTGGGCCAGGTTTGGGTGCCCAGTGAGAAGAGTTTGCTGGGGGCGGGCACGGCGCTGGCAGAGGCCCCCGTGCCTGACGTGCACGTGGTGTGAGCCGGCACTCAGGGTCAGCTCTGCGAGGGCTCTGATAGTCTAACGTACACACACAACGCGCTCACAGACGCTCGCGGCCACGCGAGAGCAGGCTCGTGCCCTCTTGGAGCGAGGGTCACTGAAAGCCAAGAAACTGACGCACAGCAGGAGGCGCGCGACGGGGTGGGGGTTCCCCGGGAGTCGGAAGGTGTGACGCGGCCAGTGTGGCCGGCCCTGGCTCTGTTGCTCCAGCTTCTCCCCAGGGGGACCTTTCCCACGAAGTACAAGAGCCACAAACGAGAGCGGCAGTGAGTGCGGGCTCTCCCGCACAAGTGCTTTAAATCCGTCCCCTCCCCTGTGGTGCCCGTTGTCAGGGCCTGGGGCTGTGGCCACTGTGCGCCCGGGGACTCCCCCGGCCCCTGCACTTTCCTCCCTGTGCACCCACAGCGGTGTGAGCGGACGTGGCCTCCTGGCGCACTGGGCCCGGCCCCTCTCCTGCCGGGATCCCCGGGAGCGCCAGGGAGCCCCTCAGACCGGGAGGAGGGCCGTCCTGGGGCGCATCTGGGACGGCTGCGCCGGGCGGGGCCCGCCTGCAGGGTTGGCAGCACAGCTCACGCCCGGGGGCCAGGCTGGGCCAGGACGGCTCCCAGGGGACGCTCCCGCCTGTCCAGGTCCACACTCGCGGGCTCTGCTCCTCCCTCAGCCCCTCTGCTCCCCACAGGGATCGACTACAAGACGACCACCATCCTGCTGGACGGCCGGCGGGTCAAGCTGGAGCTGTGGTGAGTCCGCGGACGGCCAGCGGGGTGGGCCAAGGACGGAGGCTGGGAACAGCGCTCGGGCTTTCCTGGTGGACAACGGAGGGACGGACAGAAACGTGAAGAAGCAGGAAGGGGTCCTGTCTTCCCTTTGGAATAGCCATTTTGACGGACCCAGTTTAGACACGAAACAGGTTGTTCCATGATGCGGAAGCCAAAGATGGTTTTGTTTTGGCTGAGCCCAGGTCCTTGTCCCCTGAGGCTTGTCTCCGCGTAGCCCTTCTCTCCCTCACCATCGTCAGGGCTACAGGTTGACGAGAATTCTTCTGGAACGTGGAGGTTGAGACTCGTGTCCCTTCTGGCGGGACGGTCCCCAGGCTGCCGGGCCATGTGGGGACACGGGCCCGGCCCCCCCGTGCTGTGTGGCCATGCTGGCTTGGTTTGTGCAGGTGGAATCTTCTGGAGCAGGCCTGTTGCTGTCTGCTCCAGCTGCTGGGCGTTGGTGGGGGGGGCGAGCCTCTGCCCGGGGCCTCTCTCACCCCCGCCCCCCGTGTGTTTCAGGGACACGTCGGGCCAGGGCAGGTTCTGCACCATCTTCAGGTCCTACTCCCGGGGGGCACAGGTAAGGCCGGCCTCGCGCCCCGGGTCCCACGTACGGCCCTCTGCCCTTTTTGAAAGTGAGTTGCTGTCCTTGCAGGCCCCTAGGTTTTCTTTTCCTTGAAGGGTATTTTGGAGTTTGAGCCTCAAGTTCCACTAAGGCCAGCCCTTGCCTGGGGAGGCTGTCTTGCCTGGGCCCCCCAACTTGGGAGCTGCCTCCCCCAGGGCACCTTCCGGGGCTCCAGCAGCCCCAGGGGTGCCCAGGCCGGACCATCACAGCCCCCCGCAGCACCTCACAGTTCCATGGCCAGGGCAGGGGCCTGTGCGGTGGCTGAATTTATCCACAGCTCTGCGGGCCCACGCCCAAGGCCACACAGGCTGTTGGCCTGGTTCCCTGGACACCAGGGGCTTCCTGGGGTCTCCGGGTATCTGCCCAGAGCCTCTGTGGCGCCGGCTCCTGGGGCAGGGGTTCAGCCCCTCTTTCTAGCTGCTCCTGTTGGCGCTGGGCGGGGACGTGGCCAGAGGCTGGAAGGAAGGGGAGAGCGGTTGAAGCCGCGGAGCAGAGCCCCTGCAGCCCCGGCACCGTGGCTCCCCAGTGGGGCCTGCCTGACCCATGAGGGTTCTGGAAGGGCCCCCAGACCCTGGTGGGTTTAGACCTGGCCCCCCACAGGCCCCGCCCCACTACTCCCCACGGGCCCTGCCCTCCATGGAAAGCTCCCCATGCGCGGGAGCGCCCGGGGCCAGCAGCCCCCCTCAGGTCACCTTGGCCGTGGGGCCTCCGGAGTGCCGGCGCTGGGAGCTTTGCTTCCACCTGCAGAGGCCGAGAGGGTGAGTGGGGTGAGCCAGGCCGGGTCCAGCAAGGCCACCGCATGTCATGGTGACCCCTGGCCCAGCAGGACCCTCCAGCGGCAGAAGGTGGAGGACTGCTGTGGAGACCAACACTGACCCCAGCCAAGTATTTTAAAGCCATCTTGTCCACACTGAAGTGCCGTCGGTGCCCGCCTGTTGCTGTCTGTGCACAGCCTCCAAGTGTGGTGGGGCCAAGCCTGGGGGGCCCAGGGGGGCCTGGGCTGCTGCACCCGCTAATGGCCAGAGGCCTTCAGACTTTTGAGGGTGTCGTCACAGCTCTGGGGGTACGTCCCACCCACATACCCAGCACTAGAGCAGGGTCCCCCCCGGGTCCCTTAAACGAAGCGCAGAGGGGTTGCTGCCCGACTCGCAGGCCGAGGTGGCTGGCCGCCCTCCAATGCTTCCTCAGTTACTGGTAGCTCCACAGCACGGCACTTGCTTCTGGTTCTCGTGTTTTCTTTTCTGTATTTCCTAATCTTTCTACAGTGAACACAAGTTACTTTTGTAATAAAAAAGGTAACGAAGGGGGACGGATAGTCATCTTGATCTTTGATAAAACAGGTTATTGGGAATCACCCAGAAAGGCAGTGGAAAGGTTGGGTCTGGGGGTGCTTCACTGAGCAGGGCGGCCCCCGTGTGAGTGCAGGACAGGCTGGCGGGGACCGAGCAGAGACGCCCACGAAGCCTCTCCACTTGTCACCCCAGCAGGTTTCTCGTGGGTTGTCTCTTCACTATCTTAACGAAGATGGTGAAGTCCATCTTAGCTCTTTTCTTTTGTTGCTTATGCAACAAGATCTAAAACTCCACGGCGTGCTACAAGATGCTGAAAATGCTTCCCGTGTTTTATTCTGGGCGTCTTACAGTTTTGGTTATTATGCGCAGGTCATGGCCCATCTTGAGTGAACTTCCGTGTTGCTGTTAGGGGTCCCCTTCATTCTTCTGGACGTGGACGTCCTGTTCTCCCGGCTCTTTGCTGAAGACTGTTCTTTCCCAGCTGAGGGGACTTGGCGCCTCATTAGACGTTAGTTGGCCACTGAAGTGAGGGTCTGTTTCTGGATGCTCGTGTTGATTCCATCGGTCTGTATGTCTGTCCTTGCACCGTGCTGTTTTGATTACTGTGGCTTTGTAGCAGGCTTTGAAAGAGGAGACGTGAATCCTTACCTTCATTTACTTGTAGTTGTGAGCGTCTCTCACTCGCCAGGCTGGCTCTCACTGCCAGACTCAAGTTGGTTCTGTTTCCTGTCTTGGTTGTGCTGGCTGTGGAGAGCGTCCCTTCAGGCTGGGGACGTTCTGACCCCTGGAGCCCTCCGGGCCTGCACGTGTCTTGCCCTGTGAGCAAGGCTTGTCCAAAGAGCAGAAACCACAGGGCTGGGGTTTTGACGTCATTTTCTATGCGTTGCGGGGCCTGGGAGACGCGACTCGGACTCACAGAAACCGAAGGGTGCTTTCAGTGGGAAGATGCCCTCCTGCTCCTGCAGCGGCACCGTTCTGCCCCCTTCTTGTGTGACTGAGTTGTCAGCTACACGAGGATTTGCTGGACTGAGAGTCGTGGCTCTGGCTGTGGTTCTGCCTCTCTAGCCCTCCCTCGAAGCAGCGGCGACAGACGGGCCCGGTGTTGCCACGGGGCTCATCCCCCCTCAGCACACGGCACAGTGTGTGCAGCTGACAGCACTCACAGCTGCCTTCCAACCCCATGACATGCCCCCTCAGACACTGAGGAGCGCCAGGGCCAGCACAGGCCGCCCCGAGCTCTGCACTCAGGGTAATTGGTCTCTAAGGGATGTGACGGGAAAGTCCCTGTCGCAAATCCTGCTTCCACCCGGCTGGCCGGGCCTGACTGACGTCCTACATGGGAAGTTTTAGGTGAGAAATTCAGAAACACCTCAGCTCAGCTCTCCCCCGGGTGCCCCTCGGGCCGAGTGCACTGGACAAACTGCCAAGGACAGCTGGCTCCCCGAGCTGCCGAGGGGACAGGCCGCACCTGGGGAGCGGTTCACTGCCGCCATCCGGCATCTCCTAGAAGCTTCCAGGGTGGCTCCTCCCCGCTGTGTGAGGAGGGAGGGAGGGCAGCATGCTGAAGACCAGCTGCTGCCTGCCGGCCTCAAAGCCCACCAGACCCAGTGATCGGAGGGTGTCGCCATTAACAGAGGGGGGCTCGGGGGTGGCCAGGCCCCTCTGGGGTGCAGGGCAGGGCCAGGCCACGGGGAGGCTCTCGGGAAGTCGGCTGCCCAGGGCCGGCCCCTTTCCCACCGGCTTTCTCCCGTTGGGCCGCATTGGGGTTTCCACAGCCTTGCTTCCTCTTGCCCGTCACATTGTGTAACCAGAGGTTGCCTGCAAGGCCGTCGGCTGGTGCCCAGCCCAGCCTGTGAGTACAGGGGTGATCAGGGCCACGGGGCACCCAGGGCTCTGTGAGAGGAGCCGAGCTCGCTATGTTCCGGGCCGTCTTCCCTGGGCCGCCAGGGCGGCCCCACCCCTCTGGGACCCCGGTCACCCACTGTGTTTTGCAGGGCATCCTCCTGGTGTACGACATCACCAACCGCTGGTCCTTTGATGGTATCGACCGGTGGATAAAGGAGATAGACGAGGTGTGTCCCCGACATGCCCCTTGCCTTGGGGGGTTCTCGTGCCGCCCACCTTCCGACTGGTCCCGAGCCACCCCACACCGGCTGCAGCGGAGGGAGTCGGGAGGGGGAGGGCAGAGGCGGAGGTTCTCCCAGCCAGGCTGTCGCCGGGCCTGGCCCTCTGATGGCGTGAACGGTGCCCACAGCTCCCACGGCCCTGCGCCGAGGCAGGCGGGCACGGGGCCCGGTGGTCGTGCCCTGCTGAGTCCCATGACCCCCTGCAGCACGCGCCCGGCGTCCCCCGCATCCTCGTGGGGAACCGCCTGCACCTGGCCTTCAAGCGGCAGGTACCGACGGAGCAGGCGCGGGCCTACGCCGAGAAGAACTGCATGACCTTCTTCGAGGTCAGCCCGCTGTGCAACTTCAATGTGGTGGAGTCCTTCACGGAGCTGTCGCGCATCGTCCTCATGCGGCACGGCATGGAGAAGATCTGGAGGCCCAACCGGGGTGAGGGCCGCCCCCGCGTCTCCCCTCACCCTCCCCGCGTCCTCCTGTCCCCGTCCCACTGCGTCTCCCCCTT